>WIDE01000188.1:2269-36391 GCA_015039315.1 Clavulina sp. PMI_390 | reverse complement strand
ACCTCTACCTCCCACCTCCCTGGACCCTCCGTACCAGGTACGATACTTGCGCAGCGCAAGCCCCGCGCCCGGCGTAACCACGCAACACTCCTCCAAGCCAAGCGCGTTCCAGAGAACTACATGAATCCATCCGAAATTGCAGCGCGCACCAACGCGAATAGGTATCTCCCCGTACAGCGCGTGCCGGACCCTCAGGAAATGGCGGATCTGAAACGCGCGAAAGTAGCTTGGGAGCAGACGCAGGGTATGTTGGGACTAGGGCTTGCGCCGCCGCCGCCGGTTACGACCGCTGCTGCCCCTATTGGTGGTGTGGGGACGTTGCCCGTGACAGCGGCCGTCGTGTGGCCGGCAAACCACCCCAGGCATCCTGTCCCTGGTCACGAACCTGTGGATGGTCGCCCGATCAAGACCAACAAGCCGTTCGTACCAGTACAAGGGACAAGACTTGCAGCTCAGATGAAGGAGAAGGAGATGACTGCGAATGATGATGTGTCGGGAAGCGATGAGGATGATAGCAGGATGCGGCATAGTCATGGAACCTTGTCGCGTATCCCCCCCGCCGCTACGGAAGGAGAGCCGGTGTCTGCAGCGCCGCTAGCTTCGGTACCACCCCCAATCGAGGAGGACCCTTCGGGGCCTTCTCTCCTTGCTGATCAGCCTTTCGAGCCCTCTACCGCATCACCAGCTTTGATAGCCGCTCGTCCTACGACGGCCTCCGAGGTCCTTAGCTTTTCGCCCCAACCAGTTGCCCATTCACCTGCTACTCATCCTTCCATCACCTCTCCTCATCCTCATTCGACGCCACCCATGGCGGTAGTGGTACCAACCCCGCATCCGGTCTCGTCACTTCCATCACCAACTGCACCCCAATCCATGGATCCGCCAATTCCCCTCAACCCCACATCGGCTATAGCACCTACCGTTACACCTGAAGGTCTGAAGAAGCAGCCGAAGCGAAAGCCGAAACCAAACCCTTCGGGTGGAAAGAAGTCACCTTCTCGCCCTCCCGCATCCTCGACCTCTCCTGCCACCAATAGTGCCGGTGCTAACCCGCCCCTTCTCGCGCCCTCCGCCCCCACTGTAACCCCTACTCCGACTTCTCGCGTCGCAAGCGGAAGTGGAAGTGGAGGCAAGAAGCGACCTCGATCAGAGGTTGATGGCGAACCAGACCCGAGCCGTGCTTCACCTCATCTTCCATCGACCAGGCGGATGGCTGTAGTTGAGATGTCCCAACCGGCGAGCCACCTTGCTGCATCCACCTCTGCATCAGCTCCATCCACGGTCCCTGCTTCCGCATCGAATCCCGTACTGGCATTATCTCCCATCCCTCCCTCCTCGATCGCCGCATTCCATGCACCTCCCATGACCACTGGCGAAGCCGAGATCGCGCCGCCCACTGCTGCGCATGCTTCAGTTTCTACTCTCTCCCACATTCCTCTCGATGTGCCTTCGATTCAACACCAAACTCCAATGCAACTGGCGGCGCCTCATTTATCAGAGCCGCAGATGTTCAGTTTCCACCCTGACCCTCAGCTTGCCGACGATGCTACTTTTTGGGCGTCACAGTCAATGTCTATGAACCAGCACGCCCTCAATATCGACTCATTCACCGCACAGAGTCAGCATCCTTCTAGCACTCTGCCGCCAGCGTTTTCCCAGCCGTTTCCTTCTCAGCCTGACCCGTCATCGGCTATCCTCTCGAGCGCATCTTCCTCGCAGCATGCTGTTTTTGGCTCGTCACAATCAGCCGAGCTCATCACTTCACGCCACCATACTCCTTCCTCCCTCCATTCTTACTCTGACCCATCACCCTCGAGCTCTCAATCATCACAATCACAACAACAGAGCCTTTCGCAGCATCATTCTGCGACTGCCTCGAAACCGCGGCACCCATTAGCCACCCACCCAGCCCTCAACGACGGTCGTCCACCCGAAATGAGCAACCCTGCGATCATGAAGGCCTTCATTGCTGAACATGGTGCATTGGCTAAGGCTAAAGGTGGCAAGCCCGGGAAAGCCCGATTCGAGGTCAAGCCTGCTGATTTCAAGGTGTGGTGGGAAACCAAGGTAGCCGCAGGGTTCACTGCTGCGCATTTCTCTAACCCAAGTGCGATGGAGACGGGCAGTGTGTCTGCTACTGCGAGTAATGTGGTGGATTCACATGATGCTGAGCGCCAACGGGCCCGCCAGCTGAAAGAGCAGCGTCGCTTGGAACGCGAAAAACAATTGCGGCTTTTTGAGCAGCAGCAGCGAGAGCTGGAAGCGGAGTTGTTGCAGCCACAGAATCCTTATCACGCGATGGGCCGTGGTGAGGGTGGATCGGGTTCTGGTTCCGGAGGAGGCGCGGCTGGCATTGGCCCCGCTTATTTCCCTTCATGATTTCTTCTTCTTCTTTTTTGGTTCTGGCACTTGTTTGAGTCTCAAGTCCTATATTTTCTCTCCATGTTTCATGAACTCTGCGTGCTTACACCCTTCGTCCTCCATGGCTCATTGCGACATCCATGCTCTCCCTGCAGCATTTATTTATCGATCAACGCCGATTTCAGTTCTAGCTGGCATGCTCTATCTTTATCCATTCAAGCTTCTTACGTACTATGCTTCTTTGCTCCTTATCCCGCTCATTTTGCGGATCAATGTTAAATGGCCTCCCCGGTCTCACAAATGTGGCTTTTTGTAGTCGTATCTTTTGGTCTCTTCTTTTGGTAACATTGTACTACCTACCCCACAGTCTACGATATAGTAATAGCATTAGATTGTCGCTGGGCTTTCCTTATCGATTCGCTCCTAGTCAAGGCTCATACCTTAGCTTTGACTTGGCTTTCGTGGTCGAAATGCTCCTTAATGTGATTGGCATCTTAAACAGCGGAACGGCTCGTTCGCGGGCGGCGCTTATAATCAGCTGCCACTAGTCCGCATCAATCTGAGTTTACTTGTGTATCTACTCTTTGCACCATCGTTTGAAAGTGCAGGCCACTAGAAGCACTATCGTCACTAGGCTTGCTCATCCTCAAACAGGACAGGGCGAACATGGAGCTCGCTATTCCTCCTACCTCGTACTATTCGCTATGATGATAAGCATTAGCCGTAACTCGTCGCACCCCTCACGGCCATAACACTTCATAGATACCTTCACCTGACCTAGTCAAGAGAATGGGGTAAGGATGACTGACCGATTACTTCAAAATGATGGGTAAGCTCGCCTGGCGGGTGTTCACGACGTATGGAGAGACGAATCTGAATTGAGAGGACACGATCGGTAGGATTAGGGGTGGTGTTGGCTCTGGGTCGTCTTCCTTAGTGTCTGAGACGTACAGAACGACCCGGTAGGGAAGCTCCCGTGCGAGATGCCTAAGGAAGGCTCCAAACTGTATTATTATGTAGCGTAGTACAGATTTGGATATAGGGCCGAGCATCGGCTCCGAATAAACCTCCTCCTCCTCCTCCTCAATTATCTGAAGAGCAGGGTTCGTTGTCAAGACAACTTAGTGTCGGTGGCGTCGATTCAGATTCACTGATAGGACCTCGATGTTCGGCGTTGGTTTTCCTTTGCTTGAAGATTAGAACAATCGTCTGCTTTGCTGAATTCAGGGGGTCTGGCGCCTAAGCGCGCTATGCGTAGCGTATGCGTGTTTTGCCGAACGCGAGTCACATCATGCACTATTCATCTCATCAATTTGCACTGCCTTGGGATCACCTATAAGCCTCCATCAAGCTACAACCATGGGGCTTGCGTCGTCATGCAAGTTGAACGAGATTTCCACAAGGAGCATCCATCACAAACAGCTACTTCCCCTGACTAAACCTGCTCGCTCCACCCTTGCGACTCGGAAGGTGTTTCACTTGAGTTGGGCTGCCAATTCGCAATCTGGGAGCGAAGGGGTGCTATATGGATCCTATTGCTGTAAGGAGGTTTCACCATCTGGTTTTTTGCCTCACACCCGAATGTCTTATCATTCATACCCCAGGACCCCCCCTTGACCAACGACACCCAACGACCGTGTGCTCACGCGGCAGAATCGGCTTACCCCAATCTTATATCGCGTTCGCAAACAAAGCTTTCGATTCGGCTCGCGTCATCAAGTGTTTTGCTTTCCCAGACTGAGGCACTTACGCAAACCCTGAGTGAATTCTGTCTGTATGTCGACGAGCATCGATGGCTCCAACAGGCAAGAATCATCACAGTCGAGGGTTATTACCAAATTTTTGGCGTCATCAAACATCGTTTTGTTCTTCTCGAGCTCTCCAGTGATAACCAACGGAGCATATGGCTGCGCCTAGATCGTCGAAGAGGCAAACGCGTATCTATTTTGCAATTCGTGGCAGCACGAGGACAAACTGTGGCAAACGATACCGTACGTGATCTTGAAAACAATGCTATGTTATAAATTGAATCATTGAGGTGATACTACGTAGGCTTCTTTATCAAGTAACAAATCAATCCTAATTCCTCACGCGACTCTTGAAGACTCTCAGGTGTTGATGAACCGGCCTTCACTTAGCGATCTCAATCGGCTCCTTCTCATTATTGTTGAAGAGCTCAGAATATACAACATTTGGCCGGTACGTTTCTGGCTTCTCGACCATGTGGCCATTAGCTGAAGATTTCTCTAGGAAAACTGCTGGTTTTTCTCTTCACTCGTTCGGCAGCACATTGCAGCCGCAGATTTTAGTCTTTTGTCCCCTGAAAAGATAAACGTCAAACATGTCGAACTAGGGAGAGACATCCGCGAGCAGCTCTTCGCCCGGTACTACTGGGGGCCTGAGCCGGATTCTGGAATACAACTCCTACCACTCGGAGTAACGTTGAAGGCGTTAAAGAGAGTTAAGCCTAGTCCACCTAATTCCCACAGAGTACTTTCTTCTGTTGAGGTAAACTGCTCCATTGCTTCACAAAACCCGAGGTTGTTGATCTGATGTTGATATTAGGCAAACCTAGCGATTGTGTATTCAGCAGCTAATCGGACAGACAATGCTCGGAACTTCATGATAACCTTGCATCAGCTTGCGAGGAGCTTCGCTGCACATTCGTGCGTGAACGAGGTCTTGGCGTTAATTGCGTACAGCCGCCACATAGCACCGAAGGCCTATGCAGGATATGATCTGGACAGTGAGGTCGCAAACAGTTTCTACCTCGAGGGGTACACTCTTTACCGCGGTGGTCGCCATTCCAGCGCTGTCGAGAGCCTCAAGAAGAGTATCCAGCTTTATCACAAGCTAGATCCCCTCAACAATGTGCAGACTCTTAGAAATCTGATTCGTTCTCACAACACAATTTCATGGGCACATGTGGAGACTGAACCAAAATTGGCTCTAGAGAACGCACTTGAGGCAACGCAGCTGGCTGAAATTGGCGACCAACGCTTTGGGTCGGGCCCGAACAGTCATTTGGCATGGTGTCGCTGGCTTTTACCTCAGTCTCTCAGTGCTGTCTCCAAGGCTTATTTGGGCATCGAGAATTTCAAGGAGGCCCAGCTTCACGGCAGACGAGCAGCGGAGCTTTCAAGAGAAGCTTTCAATTCACATGCATCACCTGACACGGCTGCGGTGTTTGCTTATGCGTTGAACAGATACGAGACGTCCCTGGACGCGTTGGGGTTGCACGAGGATACGGACCTCGACGAACTGTGCTCACCGAATGAATGGAGGAATATGTTGCCCTGGCTTAACAATACCTGGTCTGCTTTTTCATATGTAGCAGGAAGAGTCGAAGCTCTCAATAAATCATCATAGCTGCGCATTCTGAAATTGGAGGCATCGATTGCACAGGTATCAGTACGAGATACAGTGATGACTTAGTCGGACGATGAGGCGTGATGCGGGGCTCTCACTAGTTATAAAATGTATACTACGGCATCCCAAAGCACTCCATCTGATGTTGCCAAGAATTCTACCGGGATCGGTGTGATAGGCTGGGCTGCAGTAGTTCCAAGCAATTGTTCAGAAGCATGTTGAACTAGACGGAAGTGGAATTAATGGTGGGGTTAGCTGGCCAGACAAAAATTGTCTTACGGAAGAAAGCTGGTGCAGCAGGAGTATAAAATGCGCGGATATGTAGTGGCGAAGCCGAGAATCCTGCTTGCTGTAATCTCGTGGCGATTTTGGACGATTCCAATAGCTCCCCTATATATCGAGAAGAACATCATGATACATCAGCGGAGAAGGGAATGAATGAAGTAAAAAGAGTCTCTTACTTGTCACACTCTTGAAGCCAATCCAAGCGACCGGAGCCTGCGCGTGAGGGTTTGGATTTCG
The DNA here is from genome assembly GCA_015039315.1 of Clavulina sp. PMI_390. Taxonomy (NCBI): domain Eukaryota; kingdom Fungi; phylum Basidiomycota; class Agaricomycetes; order Cantharellales; family Hydnaceae; genus Clavulina; species Clavulina sp. PMI_390. The sequence goes on along the minus strand of WIDE01000188.1, from coordinate 30,139 downwards.
CTGAAACTCAGCAGTAATTCGAGCTTCGGGAGACGAGGCCTCTAGCGGTAGATCGACCTTAGACCATTCGACTATCCGAGGGGGAGACCTTGAGGAACTATGCTCCCAGTGAATGAGTCGAATCAAATGACGCACGACGCAGCTTGATATCCTCATCCTCATCATCCGCATCTACATTTGCATATACCGAAAGCAATGCTGTATTGTATATCAATTGCGCTTCAACTTGTGCTGCTCTTGGCAACTCTTTCGCTCCAACAAGGACGGCAGTAGGACGTCTTGAGCTATACTGCTGCTTGAGTTCATAACAAATTAACTTTGCATTGTCCCAGTATGCCATTATAAACTCGCTTACTTGAGCGATATTCCACGCGTGACAAATATCAGGCACATCGTTCACATTCGTCATCCACAAGATCGCGGAATCGTTGTGATAGTCGCGTGATGATGTCCCAAGCGTATCCATTGTGAGGGTGGCAATGCGATCGGCGTGCTGGAGAGATAATGCCATTTCGAGAAGTATGTTGGGCGGAGAAGGCATCGTCATGCTGGCGGGGATGAGACCGATCTGGCCAGACACAAACATCCTCTGACGTTCGATCTGTTATCCAAACAAATCAATATATCGGGTGTAGGGCAAGCTTAGGTGCAAAACTGACTGTGATGCTCTGAGAATACGGCCCAATATTTGCTGGTGCCCAGTAGCTGATGCCTTGCACATGCAACGCCTGTCGGCTCTTCTGGCTTAAATCGTTGTCGCGGTGCGCGATAATATCAAGGCACACGCGCTGTGGAGAGGGAATATCTACAGCGACGCATGCACGAGTGGGTGGGCTGGTTCCGAAGAGGGAGTACATCACTGCGTTAATCGCGGGGAAGTAGTCCATTGAAGCAAGATATACGTTCACATGTGAGATGTGCATAAGGGTAAGTTGGGAAGCTTCTAATTTAGCTGGTTATTGACAAACGTCATCAATCATAGTTCACTCTTATTATAAACGTATTCATCGTGGGGAATCACTTACATCGGACGAGCTCCCAACAGCTTGTGCATTCCTGCTCGATCGTGATCGATGTTGCATCCACAGTAATATTAGAGAGCGAGTGCCACGAGCTTTTGTCCAGCCATCGCTCTGCTGTAACGCCAACGTCGATAAGCTGGGGATTGTAGGGAGCAGATCGCTGCTCGGCATTTGGTAGCGGGGGCAGCGAGGAATTGATGAGCAGAGATTCCCATTTCTCTTCAAGAAGGGAAGGAATCTTTGGAGGCTTGAAGTCATCTGCTGAGGGTTCTCCTAGCGAAGCATCTTTCACCCTTAGGAATGCCACTGGAGCCACATCATTGTCGTCTATCATGACTATTTCCGTGGTTTGGCTATCCGGGCGCGCAGCACATTAATATTCCAGAATGGAACGAAAGCTGTCACAGAAAAATGGGCTCACAGATGGATTGGTCGCTTGAATAACTGACTGTTCAATGTTAAAGTTTCATACTCTCCACCTTCACCACAGACATGGGTTTGGTACATGTCGCGCTAAACGATAGATTTGTGAGCCATACCTTCAGGTTGTTATACGTACATAGGTTCATACCAGTCGATGCAAGGTCGGCTGCATCTGCGCTAGAGATTTTCCGATATGTTTGCTCGTTAGGCCAGCTCCAGCAACTTTAATCAGGATGGCATCGAGGCCATTCTCAATCATCTCTCCAAGGAGTTCGGTCTGATCTCGTTGCCACAGATAACTCAAAGCGGTCAGTGACAGTCGCCGACATCTATCTGGTCCTCATGTTTTAGTCAAAGTAGGTTCTTGGCATCAATGAGAAAACGCTCACACATGTTCAACCCGAACCCTCTGGTAATTTGAAAGGATCGCCCCTACTGAGACGCCTTTGACATCGGGGTGTGCATCCTGGGTAGAAATGGGATAAATGTTTATCTGATGTATGAGATACGGGGCGCATATTGCCTACAATAACAATCTTCAGGAGCTCATATAGATCTTCAGTCTCGTCTCCTGAGACAGCAGCCTGTTTTGATGCATCTCGAGTTCCATATTCGTTCCCTTGCTCTACAGCTGCACCACTGATGACTCGACGATACAAAGGGAGATCCATTGCGCGGGCAACGTAATCAATTGCATCTTGTCCCACAGTTTGATACATGTAAGAGTCGAGCTCCTCTATAATATGCGATTTTCCAACAAGTTGACGAATGTGAGGATGAATAGATGAGGAACATATAGTGATGGCAGACCTTTTCCGGGGCCTGGGCCCAAAGAAGCCGCGGCCACGATCTCGTGTCCATTTGCTACGCAGTGGACAAGATTGAAGCATGAGTCTTTGCCTCCCGATAACAATGCTACAACTTTCATCTTGCAGCCAATCAAGAACGACTTGCAAGGGATCAGGAAGCGGTTAGAGCGATCCCAGATAAACCTATCTGATTGGAGGAGAGGTGTCGGCCGGGCGGTTTAAATGGTGCCCAGGAGTATCAGCAATCCCTGTCCTCTCTATGCGATCTGACAAGTTTGTACATGTGGTTGGTTGTTTTGCCCGACCCTCGACATCCTCGTTCTGACTCTGATCCTCTCGTGTCCGCCCAAGCCTACTTTGTAGATCATGCCCAAAATTGTCTCAAGAAGTGCTGTATCTGCATCCACAGACGCACCACAAACAGAGAGCTCCACTGCAGCCCTCAGGGTTTACTACTGTCTGTGTGGAGAGTTTGCTGTATGTCCCCACTTCACGCAGCGATACTGCTCATATGATAAGGTCAAACTAACTCCTATTTTTTTTAATTTAATAACTCTAGCTCGTGATCGATAAGGACCTGAGAAAACTTCCTAGGAGGCAGACAGATGGAGCATACATCGTCCGAACGGAAGATTCTGCGAATGGGAAGGGAGCTATATTCAAGCTTAACACAACACCTTCTCAGCCAGTAGTGATTGAGAGGTACGCTGCGGCTTCTATCTTAGTACTGTCTTGTAGCGCATCAACTTACCATGTGTTTCAGGTCGAATGGATATGAGCGTCAATACAGACATCTCTGTGCGTCGTCTGCATTTTGATTATTGCCTGTACTGGCCGATTCACTCAATAATATCCTTATTTAGGTACTCGGTGCACTCTTCCAGTCGGATATCAGCTCGTCGCTCCCCCAGCCAAAACGGACTTTGTTTACCTCAATTATGGGGGCATGACTTTGCAACAGGGTCATGTCCCTCCAGAGGCTTTTGATGGCGAACAGGAGGTGCAAGAGCGGATGCAGGCGCGGGAAGCAGCCTTAGCCGCTTCGAGTGCGCTGAATCCTGAGGCGACCCCGATCACTAGTACAGCTTGATGGTCTTTCCGCCCACCACCCACACCATCCGATGTCTGGATATCTATGGCCAGCCACCCGGCTCCTTACCTACCTACCAGGATGTTGGTAAAGTGGAATGAAAGTGTTGGCAATGCTTCATCAAGCACTTCCACTTCGAAGGAGGAGATCCAAGCGGATGGCCATGGCAGCCCGTTCGGCCCCTTATCCTAGCGCTCAACCACCTGCTTCCATTGCAGTTGACTACACTGAATTTGCTTGCAATTTCGCTGTGGGATTGGCTGCGTCGGTATCAAGTGCTGGAATTTACTTCACTGATAATGTATAACGGTTAGCGCCGACTTACGCGGCAAAGCTCGCCACTCTCGTCAGAAAACATTTGATTTCCATTGAGGCTAAATGTGTTAAATGAGATTTTTTTACACGACAAGTTTCGAGCACAGAGGAATGGTAGTTTTTTCGCCAGAGACGTGGCGGATAGAGACTCTGAGGAGACGGATCCAGGCATGGAGTATAGACCATTTTTTCGGTAAGGCAAGACAAACCAGATACCTTTGAGATTGCAACAGCTTAGTTGTCAAGATTGCAATCGTAGTCAATGAGGGCCTCATCGTCATCTTCACCAACTACTAGAGTAGGAGAGAGTGCGGCTGTCAATAGAAGGATCGGAGGATCGGACATACAGGATTTGCTAGAGCCAGCAACAGTCCAGGAGCCATCTGCGATGTGGCTATCATCTGAGCTGGCCAATGAATCTGCTAGATGTAGAAGCGTCGCTATCGGAGTTGAAAGAGATAAATGAGAGACTTACCAGTTTTTGCCTCGCTCGGGACGTCAGAGGCAACTTCCTTCATCATAGGGCGTTTGGCCTTTTCGTAGGCGAATCGACAAGCGCTGCCTCCAGGCGAAGTACTGTCCGCATTTTTCTTGGCAGCGGAAGTGGTTTCAAGATCCGTATTGGTGTCGATATCGGAATCAGAGTCGGCATAAGGAATGCCAATGGATTGGAGCATTGATGTAATCACCTCCCTTGAACTTGGGAGGGTGGGAGACTGGCTTAGGCTTTGGCATGAACGTAAAAGGATGGAAGTTGTATAGGAAGCATCAGAAATCAAGACAGAGAAATTTAAGCTTGATAAGGAGACTTACGCGTTGGTTGTTCCCTGTTGAGCACGAACGACGCGACATTACTTGGGTGAAAGGCCAAGACGAAGTGCGAGCATGCTCTTGTTTGCCATGAAACCAGACTAGCCAAATGGCGGCTAGGCGGGCTACGTTTCTAACCGCGCCGATATCACAATTACGAAGAAGCGCATTCACGAAAAACTCAATGCAACGTCACGTGAACTCCCAAACTCATAGTAAACTCGATATCTTCCATTCTAAGACCCGCCACTGGTGGCGAGCATCCTTATCACCATTTGCCTATGTGAATGTTAGATTTCCTCGGTAGTCAATGACCTACGAGATTCCTCACATTGCTTTCCTTGATGTTGATCTCTCTGACCCGTACAGGCCCCGAACGTGACTTCGGAAACGGAAACGTGCGTGACAACATTCGTCATCTGTGTGACCCGAAGTTGAGCTTCGCCATCCATTCCGGCCGCCGGCCGCACGAGACGCAGCAGCTCCCAGCCTCTGCATCAAACTCCCATCTTCTACGTAAACCTCTGCCGTCATCGCCCGCAATGGCTGGAGGAAGAATATCTAGTGTCGTTCAGTCTTCTGTGAGACTGCTGCAGAATACGGGTACTGAGAGTTTGCGGCGCTACACGAAGCTGGGGTGGAAGGGCAAGGCATTCGTCTGGTTTTTGATCCTTCTCCATATCGGGATCGCCAGCGTTTTTATATTCATCGGCCCTGCTAAGATATTCCAAACTTTGTACGTCACCGGGATTGCCAGCGCTACCTTGGAGTCGTTATCTCAGCGTACTGACTGCTGAGGGGCTTGCATGACACCAGATATGACACCGCCCAAAAGCTGAAGGCTATGCCTCTCGGTTGGCTTATTCTTATCAGTATGGCTAGTAAGTCATGCTATTTTTCAGGCATATACCCCACTCATCATCGCCTTCCGCGCTATCTGGCCACAGTCATCCTCTCCTTCCCTCCCCTGATTGGATACTCCACCACCATGACCCTATGTGGTTTCGCGTACGGTCCTCTCGGCGGACTACTCGTCGCAGGCACAGGAGCCCTCATCGGCTCCACACTCACTTTCATCATCCTCCGTCTGCTGTACAAGGAGCGCGTCAAGAAATGGACGTCCCAAAACAAAAGATGGCAGGCTATGGAAGCCGTCATTGAGGCAAAGGGTCTGCCCCTCATTGTTATGATTCGGTTATGCCCTATTCCTTGGGTGTACTCGAATGCTCTGTTCGCGAGCATGGAAAGCGTCCAACTGTGGCAATTTGTCTTTGCTACAATGTGAGTTTTTCAACGACGAACTGCATAAAGCCATTTTGACAACTAATATATGATGCCTAGTTGCTTGATGCCAAAACTCTTCCTAGTGATCTTCGTTGGATCGCAAGTTGCCAAGCTCTCTGACGGCAAGACAAGAGGGGAAATGAGCCCGGTCGTCAAAGTCTTGAACGTCCTTTCCATCGTCCTGACCGCAGGAGTTGCTTTTGGCACTGGATGGTACGTGCCTCCATAGCTTGCATTCGTCGCTTCTATGTGTGCTAATACATCCTCCATCAGGTTCGTATGGAAGCAGACCGAGAATCGCATCCGACACATGCAAGGCGAAGGTCTCTCCCCCGAGATCGACAGGGAAGCTGCCGATGGGCTGGATGAGGCTACGCGACCTCTACTACACCATGTTCTTTCTTCCGATGACCTGCTAGGAGAGGGTGAACAGGAGCCATTATTTGGTCAGCCCACTGGGAAGGGGAAATCCCAAGAAACGGATAGTCTGGTCTAGGGTGCCTATGAATCTTTCTTGGATCTACTACGATTTGCTTTCTTGTGATCGTCTGTTATCTTGTTATCCCATCTGTAGACGCTGGACCTTGTATTCATATTCTGCACAGATTTATTACTAGTAATAAACTATTGACCTCCGAGACGGACAAGAGGTCTAACAACAACTGATGTTCTACAGTTAACAAGATATAACTACAAGCGAAGATACCTCGTATCTTGTCGTAGTATAAATTACTCTTCTTCTTCTTCCTGTTGGGTAGGAGCTGCTACAAATGCCGTCCTGCGGCGGATCGTAGCAAGCAGTACGTCAAGCGCGACGTACGCAAATAAACGAAGCCCATAGGGGACAACGCCGTCGTCTGACAGTCCACCTAGGGCGTAGTGGCAGGCATTAAACGCGCGTTGGATGATGACGAGCTCCGCGTCAACTTTGGGGGCAGATTCAGATGGGCGAGTGTCTTCGACCGCGGAATTGTCCTTCACTGGACCTGCATCCTCGTTGTCATCACCAGTATGAGAACGGTCATTCTTGAGATCTGGAGCGCCGCTTGTTTCGCCACTGGAAGCTTCAGGGACAGGAGTGCCCGTCGGGGAGCGTGATGAGGATGTCTGGTGTCCTCCAATTTCGCTAGGTTTACTCTGCGCTGCTGGGCCACCTAGACTGGTCCCAGAGTGTCCCGCTCTCGCAGCAAAAGCCATGATTGAGGCTGCTGGCGCCGAGCCTGATGAAGTAGGGGATCGACCGACATAATCTGGGAGCAATCCGATACGCTCCAGTAGTGTCTTCCGTCTATCAGCCTGGTTCACCACCCGTCCGACAGGAATTTCGGGAGATGCGTAACGGGCGATAGGCTCGTCATCATCAGAATCATCATCTTCGATATCCTCTTGATCAAGATCCTTGATTTCTCTGCGCAAGGTCCTCACGATCTCGATAACTTGTGTGGTTGCGCGATGGACCAAGTTGTAGTCGTCCCGCTCGAGACGTTGCGCTGATCCAAGGGTTCCGAGAAACAGCTCCTCTTCACGGAGTTTGAGTGTTGAATCATTAGCTGGTGAGTTACGAAGGGCAATCTTCTCCGTGAGATCACAAAAGGCCGCCGCGGTTTCGCCCCAGTCGTTTTCAAGTTGTTCCGGCTCAGGAGGGATAAGACAGAGATCAGGGAACCTCCCTGTGGTCTCCTGGAGAGCCTTGAACAGCACGGATGCGTCCACCCTACGTGACTAGATCGTCAGCTAATTAGTTGGATGTTGTCGGCGATTGATGCGCACTTTCCCCGGTCATCCTCCCTTGGTCGCGCATACTTTTGAACCTGGAAAAGACTATATAAATGACTAAGAGACAAAGCACAACTGAAGATACTTACCGGTACAGCTCGGAACAACACGCCAAGGGCGCGGGTCGATTGGTAACAATCTTTTACCGGATCTTCTTCTGGCCTTGCCAGGAAATCCGGTCGAAATCTGCTGCGCCCCCTTGGCAATAATCCAAAATTCACTGGTACTCCGCTTTTCTGGAAATCGACTGCTTGGCTGGCCAGCTCGGCCAGTTTCAGACAGTCTCGATCAAATGACCCTTCGTCGCTATAATCAGCAATCTCAAGATGGCGGGTAGCGATGATCCCTGTGATGTCCCCTGTAAGATCCAACGTTGAGCTACTCCGTAAACGACAATACGCCATACTGAGGCACATACCAACAATGTAGTCAACCTTGAATGCGTTTTGAAGATGAGTAACCGTATGCGAGGAATCAACAGCGAACATACCACAAAATCTGCTATGTCACCAATCTGACAAGGCTCTTCTAAAACACGTGGTTCGACAGCTTCGTAAGATCCTGGAGTCGCGCTTTCACTAGGATATAACGCGGGATCAGTGATGACATTAAACAGGTCGCCCTAATTGAATGAGGTGAGCGTGTGCCAAATCTCGAAGTAGAACGCTGCACACATCAAGGTCGCCGCCTCCGAGCATATTGGATAACGGTCTCTCCCCTATAACGAGGCTGTTAGTTTGGACTAGAAGAGATGAGTCAGGAGATGACAGGTACCCTCAGCGCTAAAAACTAGGATGTTCGTAAGTGAAGCCAAGGGCGAAGATTCTGGCACTTCTCCAATAGCTTGCGCGATCTAACACAATATCTAAATCAAGCTGCAGTTACTTAAGCACTCGCGACGATAACTCACCTGAAGATCACCAGGGTGTATTACTGGGCTCCGCGTAATCGCAACGGTTCCTTTTAACGCGCTCTGGGCCACTCCCTTTTCGACAACCTTGATATACACCTCGCCTTCTTTCAAGATGCTGAATGAGTCACACACTCCTATAAGCGTCGGCCCCTCAACAGGAATCCTGGCCTTATACTTGAGATCACGCAGGGAATGCGTAATGGCCAGCATAGTTACGCTCCTCCAAAAATCGATGTGTTGTTGTGGAGAAGCAGTAAAATCAAGATCCAGCATCTGGGTCATATTGAGCATCAGAGATGACGCTCGGAAGTGCGTGCCGAGGCCGGTCGTACGGAGAAGTCGGGAAGCAAGCTCAAAAGACTCTTGTGCACGTTCAATTGAAGTGACTGCATGCTCTTGGACGTTGAGGAGCGCATCGACACCAACACCCCTGTCCTCGAGAAGCTTTACAAGAGGTCTATTAAGAAGGGTCTTCTTAGGACGCTCAGATGTAGCTGTCAACTAGCATGAGAGCTTTGCCACGCCACTGTCAATTTGTCACAGGAGGAATAGACAACATACCAGCAATATTAAAACCTCGGTCATTCGATTCGTACTTCATTTGAGACTTCCGGCACAGTAATTGGATGCCTTCGAGCTCAGGATTCACCATCCACACGCCTTTGCAACCTCCAAAACGCGCCTGAAACGCACTTGGTGGGGAGGAGGCGTTGCGACTGTGCCTGCTCTTTACAGATGACCAGATTTCTTGTGCTAGCTCTGATGATAGTTCCCCACATCCGTCCTGATATATTGAAAGGGTTAGGGCTCTAGACCACCATGCGATGATCGCGAAACGTCCGCGTACAGTAAAGCAGTAATTGTTTCGCTTAATATCGTCGACTACTTTGATCGCATCTTCAGGGATTTCAATGGAGGAATCGGTGGCACTGAATGCCTGTGAGGAGAATTTTGGTTAGTAGGGGCCAAAACAGATATTGGAATCGAGTATACCTGACCAAGCCTAGCACCAAACTTGGCTGGTTGTTTCCGAAGCTCATCACTAAAGATTCCCATCTCGCTTCTGATACGTTCCGCAGTAATCAGATCTTCCCCTTGTTCGCCATCGATGGTAAATGGAGTCACAAAAAGCATCTGACGATCTTTGAGCGCGCTATTGGAGTACCCAAGCCACTCGAAATCACGACCAGCAATCCGGAGGCCCTGAGTGAGAGCATCGCCAACGAACTGGCGCACGAATGTTGGAAAATCGGCTGCAGAGACACTTCGTGCCAGCCGAGAGCCGTGCCCACCTTCCTCTGAAAAGGATACTCGCAGGAAGTGGTGCTGATGATTAGGATATTTCCTGAGTATTCGATTCGAACGATCATGTTGAGGGGCTGTTTGTCCGGAGAATGTAAGTGTCAATTGGAAAGAAAAAAAATGCAAGGGGAATCACAACATACGTTCCACGATGTATGTTGTTGGCGTTGCATAGATATGATGGCATAGCGCGACATCCGGATTCACCCATCGCTTACCATACCGCACCTCATTGACTGCCTTCTCTCCAGCTTGCTTAAGGAGTTCATGAAGTTTTTCCACCCGAGCGGCGACATCTTCTGGGTCCACCGATGCCAGCGCGTCTCTGCCCTTGGGTGAAGCCATATAGTCAATCAGGTGTTGAACAGTAAGGGCCACGATGGTGACTCCCGATTGCTCAACTGCAGCATTGATTGGATGTTGGCAGAGAAGAAGATCCTCGGGTCTGATGCTATGAGAAAGCACGGCTTGTTCGCAACGGAGAGCAACCTCCAAGGGAAGCTCCTTGTACCAGTTCCGCAATGAGTGTAGCCACACCAATGCATAAATATTTCCAGAGTAGAATCGGACCGCAGTAGATGGAGGAGGCGTCATATGCGGGATATGCGGGATGAGTTCCATATTAGAATTCCATTTATGATAAGACATATAGTTGGGGAGCTGGACAAAAATCGAGGTATTAACCTTGCCCTCGAAACGACTGTGGAAAGCATCGAAGCAGCGAAAGCGAAGGCTTCCAAGAGGGTCGTCGGGATGATCGTCCTCGAAGATCGGTGGGTGATGCATGTCAAGGAAGAAACCTGGGGGATCGGTGGAGAGTCGGATGCTAGCAATGTTTCGAACGCGACCGACTATGAGAGGACGGGCAGCAAGTTGTGTATTTTCTCCCGAGGAGGGATCCTGAACGACCTCATCTGGGCGACCGATTCGTTGGATAAGAATTGCCCGTCGATCATAATCATACCAGATAGAGATCAAGCCAACCGACGCGCGAGGCCTTGTATTACCTTCCACCTCGTACTCAGCTGAGAACGAGCCACCTCCAGTGTTTCTATCCGGCTCTTGAGACCATACCCCGAATATCAGTTTAGAAACAGGGATTTTTGCTGCTAAGCGAATTCGTAAAGCTTGCTCCTCGCGAAGGGTAGCGATGGTCTTGTAAGGTGACTTCCTCAAATGCTCGACAAGCTTGCTGTCGAGCATTCCGGGTATTAGCGATCCCTGGATATATTTACAGGTTTGGGGTGGCCTGGAATGGTGATTCGCCTACGAGAGTTCCAGTAGGTCTCTTCCAATGCACTGAATGGGAGCGTAAGGAGAACCGCGGCCGACGAGCCTTGGCCCATAAAGCGTATATGAAAGTTGATGATGGCTCCTGCGGCACAGTCAGTAAACCTTTTGCTGTCGAAAAATTTCTCCAGCACTTCCTGGAGCTCGAGAAGGGTTATTCCATCGGGGAGACCAGTAAGTCTCATTGCACAACCAGGATCTTCGGAGGACGCGCGTTCTTCGGACTCGATCAAGATAGGAGCTGAGAGCCTGTGGCCTGGGTCCACCCGCACTTTTCGCCGTTTCCGAGCCTGGCCAGCCGGGGGAGTGCTAGTGGGCGGGGCGACATCGGAGGGGGTTTCTGGTCTGTGAGAGGAACGTCGACGCTTCACGCCATGAGGCATGGAGCAGGTGTTTTTTTTTTTGGATGGTCAGGAGACTGTAGTAGGGGAAGACAGCTACGACAGTGGCTGTTACCGAGGGTCGGGTGAAACATTGTACAGGTTAGCACAGTTTCGCAGATCTCGAGCAATGCGGAGACACAGCATGTGACCCACAGGATATAACAACGGATATACAGATAATTAGAACATGTAACAGGAGGCGCAGTATCTCTGATACACAGTCCAGAGTGTGGAGTACAGCAGTTCGGCCGAGGTCGATGTGAATCGTGGGAACAAGGGACCAAATGGAAACTCATCCTCACAACAAACCACCACACAACCCGTTCGAGACCAGCCATACGACGCGATGCTGAGTTTATGTCCCGAGCAGAGTATCGTATGACCTCTCTCACTCAAATCTCTAATATGAATTATCTGATTATGCCGAAGTATCTTGTTATTGGAACTTGCATTTTCTGTACGAGCCGTCCACTTTATTGTGAGCATAGGTTCGAGCATAGGGATAGTTGATACATAGGTATACCAAATACATAGTAAAATCGATAGCAGTTGACGCTAGTTATACCAGTGTAAGAACAGCAGCGTGAACGTCGCTAACAGCATAAACATCAGAATCCACTTCCGTGAGCTACGACCGCGTTCCCTTGCCCGTCGTAGCTGGTCATTTCCCTTTTCAACCTCCGTTTGACTTGCGATCGCTTCGTCATACAGAGTGTCAACCATCTCCGTTTGCCGCTGAAGTTGCATAACAAGCTCAGTCTGCAGTGCCGAAATGTCCATTAGCCGAGATTCCGCCTGCTTCACGCTAGCAAGGAGGTTCTCTTGCTGACGTAGGATCGCAGCATTCTCTTCCTCAAACTGTTGGATTTGTGCTGGCGTGAGTTCCGTGTCAGCCTCATCATCAAAGTCCGAGTCATCGTCCTCCAGCAAATGCTGCTGGGATGTCGACGTCACGGGTGGAGGCACGAATTGGAACGAGGAGTATGATGATGACATGCTGCTCTCCCCAGGCTTACTACTTGAGCCTGGAGCAGGGAGGCCTCCAAATGCCGAGCCACCGAGTGTCCGTGCGCGCTCGAGCTGTCGTTTCACCCGCTCTTCTTGCATATCTTTCTGGAATGCACTGACGTCGGCAAGACGGCGAGTGAGGTACCACGTGATGTTGGTACGGTGTGCGGCGATGAGTTCGGAGTGTGCGGTAGAGGTAGTAGCTGGGATGAGAGAGGGAAGGAATCTTTGGAGAGGGTTGGTCTCGGCGATGACCTTGTTCGAGCGTACTTTGAATAGAGAAATATGCCAAGTGAGTTAGCCAAGAGGTATTTCTTAGAAGCTCTGGTGGTCGGCAGCATGTACGCACCTTTCTCTAATTGCTCGAGTTTCGAAACGCGGTCAGCGCACTGACCAAGAATGACGCGTGCTTGCAAGTCAAGTTGATCCCGCTCTTCATTCGTCATAGTCTTGGCCGAAGACCACGATGACGAAGCGCCCGCATCAAACGAACGTTGCGCATATTTGGGGGCCTGAACATCGACATTCAAGTAAGCTCTCCGTATCCCAGAAAGGAGGTCACTGAGAGTGGTGATGTGTTTCAACTAAAGAGAAACTAGTATAAGGGGCCTTGTTAGCTCCACATAGATGAGTCAGGATGAACTTACGATAGCGTATGCTTCTGCCAAGAAACCGTCCTCAGTCCCGAGACTAGCGTCATTGGTCGTCTTGCTGGTGGCCTTGCGTCCCTTCTTGGACGTAGGCGGCGGATAGCGCCGGGCCAGATCTTTCACTTGAGCTCTAAATACGCTAGTTTGGTCGATGCACCCCATAGTTAGACCGAGTTTCAAGAAATGCAGCGTGGTGCTGGCCGTTAGGCGTGTTTTGTGGTGGTGTGTTGTGATGGAGGGCGTCATTCTGGTTCCCACGATTTGCACTCAACGCCTGCTTTGCACGACGATCATACTCATTAGACATAATCGACTTACAGTTATAAGTTATATATTATCCACTGAATAGTGTCTCTTTTTTGGGTTTTGTGGGATAAACCTCTGTACTTTTCTGTCGAATCTGGACTGACAGTTGCTTGTTTCTGATTCTGTTTCACAGACCGCTGACCGTCCCTCACGTTATTGGACGCCACTCTCTCGCCCAAGACTCCTTAAAGGCTACCATAGCATACCTTTTTTATGCCCTACGGCGTGAAGCGTCGTCATTCTTCTTTCAAAGGGGACTCTTCCTGGGATGGCGTCCCCGCCACTCCTCCGCCTCCCAGAAATTACAAGCGACGAAAGGTCCAGGCTGATCCCGGTCGTAATCTTCCGGCACCTATTCCTCTTAGCTCCACCGAACGCACTCAATCAGACGACCCAGGGTGTGCTTTGAAACTTTACGGTTTCCCGGAGGATATCACTCTTGCCGAAGTCCAAGAAACTCTGGAGGAATTTTTTGACGATGACGAATTTACCGATTGTACCGCCGGAGCAACTGTGAACTTCAGCGTACGCTTTCTGGGCCACGGCCGGGGAATCACCGCTCTCGTTACTCTGCCTTTCAGTTCACTCGAAGATGCCTACTGGGAATATGGCAAACGAATTTTCGTTGAGGGCCAGCGTGCACCCATCAAGGTGTCTCAAGAGCCACTTAATCCCTGGCTACTCGATGGCAAACTCGTCGAACATCTGAGGACGACACCATACAAGAGCAGCGCCGCCGCCGTCAAGGAAGCGGCCTTGCGGAAACGCCTGGAAACGAGGATCCCCGTCTCCCGATTCTCGTTCGGGGTGTGGTCACAAGAACCTGACCAACGTATTGGAGGGGGCTCGTTTTCGGCTGAGTACCCGGTAGAAGGTGATCCGAGCCCACGTTCCTCGATTGGGTCTATATCTATCTGGTATGATAGTGATCGACGGGCCATCCTCGTCCAACGAATCGGTCGTCCAGACGAAACCGTTCCCGATGGCTCTTCTGGAGATCCTATTCAAATTGCCGCTCGACCCCTCATTATCGCTCGAGTCCGAAACATTTCTCGCATCCAACTATGCACCAATCCTCCGGGTTTCTTCCTGGATATGCGCCACCCTCTCATATTCGAGGATGATGATCCCGATGACCCTGATGAACGACTACGCTTCCATTGTTTTGATGCCATCCACGCTCGCTTTGAAGGTTCCGTCAGCAAGTCCATTTTCGTCCAATTCGGCGATTTTACCTACCAACAGTGGATCTCCAGCATGAAGGTCATTCCACATATCCCCCATATCTCGGATGAAATGGCGAAGCCCGTGGCATTCCATGCCGGGAAACTCTACTCGCTCAAGTGGCTCCATACATTACGGACTTGGTACGCGGAGCTCCCCTTAGAGATCGCCCTCCGGTGCGAGCAAGCCGTGCGCTCCCATATCCTGCGACCCGAGGATATCCTCTATTGCAAAGACCCAATCAATGCCGCCATCGAGCAGTCGGGGGTCAAAATCGCTGCTCTCACCGTTCAGCACCTGTCAGATTTTATGGCTTCGCCCAAGGGTAGGGACGCGCTATCATCGATAGACCTCGAGGATGCGGCCGGTCGTGTAGAGCAGCTCCATGGGCTCCTAATGCAGGCTGGAGAGAAAGCAGTCAATGAAGTGCGGTACGGCAAGCGATGGGCAAATCCAGATGTCGCACTGTGTCATCACATATATGTGACGCCGACATCATTCATCGTTGAGCGTAAGTCAATCTAATATTTGGAAAACATTCATCTCATTGCGCGTCTCTTCGTGATGAATAGCTCCCCAACGTGATCGGTCTAATCGGGTGCTCAGAAAATATCCTGATCATCAGCACCACTTCCTCCGAGTGTCCTTCTCGGACGAAGGTGGACACGGATCCCGCTTGAAACGAGGAAGATTTTCCTCCGTCGAATTCTCAACCTTCGTGGGCCAGTTCGTTGGGGATGTTCTTAGCAACGGGCTTCAGATCGCTGGTCGTAACTTTGAGTGGCTGGGGTACTCAACCAGCGCCCTCAAAGACCACCAAATGCTTTTCATGACGCCATTCACCATCGATAGTGAAAATGGGGAAGATCTGATTACTGCCCAGCGCATTCGAGATGAAATGGGCATATTCAGTGCTGAGCTTAGAAAACAGCCAGCTAAATTCGGAGCTAGGCTTGGCCAGGTCAGGTCTCTATCAATCATCATGTCTTTCCATTCCGCTGACTCCCCCCATAGGCGTTTACCGCCACAAACTCTTCCATCGAGATCCCCGCGGAGGCGATCAAAGTAGTAGACGACATCAAACGAAACAATTACTGCTTCACGGTATGTCAACGACCCTTATAATGTGGGTAATCTGACATAGTATGCTGAGGCCTCTAATCTCAACAAATCAGGATGGCGCTGGCGAGATGTCACCCGAGCTAGCCCGAGAGATCTGGTCGTCTGTTAAACGCAGACGAGGTCGCAACACCTCGGCGATACCACCAAGCGCCTTCCAAGCGCGTTTCGGTGGCTGCAAGGGTGTCTGGATGGTAAATCCTCAGCTCAAAGGTCTTCAAATACTATGCAGGAAATCTCAGATGAAGTATGAATCAAACGAGCGAGGTTTCGATATTGCAAGTATGTTGTTGAGTTGCTACGACTAGGACGTAAAGCACCATTACATTATACTGACACAAGTTGGCAGACACCTCTGAACGCCCCACGAAGACGTTCCTGAACCGACCACTTGTAAAGCTGTTAGAGGACCTCGGCGTCAGCACAGACACGCTCCTTGGGCTGCAGAGTCGCGCCATCACTTCAATTGAGCGCGCTCAGCAGTCTTTCCAGCTAGCTTCCAAGCTACTCCGCGACAAAAGCCTCGGCACCCAATTCCGAGCCTCAACTCTGATGTTGAACATGACGGAAATGTTAGATCTCGACTTCACTGCCTCGCCACATCAGCACATCGATTTCTGGAAGAGTGTGACTATGCTCGCTATCACCCATTCCCTGCGCGATTTGAAGTATAAGGCCAGGATCCCGGTCGAAGGGCCAACGCTTATTGGGGTGTGTGATACTTTTGGTATCTTGAAGAAGAACGAGGTGTATGTGAAGGTGGTGGAAAAAGGAGTGGCACAGGACGCACTGAAGGGCACGGTTGCAATCACGCGTAGCCCGGTAATCCATCCAGGCGATCTTCAGGCGAGTTTTCGTGCCTCCTATGATGATTTGGAGCTGATCACGCTTCTGGGTTAGCTCGCCCAAGCCATTGGAGAAGTTCCAGCATACTCACCTTTGGCTTCTCTAACGAATGTTCTGGTCTTCAGTGCCGAAGGTTTTTATCCTCCTTGACGCAACTATACGCATTTGGACCAAAGAGTTTTATTGTAGGCGAAAGGCCGCTCTCCAATATGCTTGGTGGTGGCGATCTCGATGTACGATTTCGTTTCTTATTTGATGCACGTATGCTCATCACTCCAACGCAGGGAGACCTTTTCAACGTTATCACTGATCCTCAGTTGCATCCTCAAGTAATCGCAAGTGCTGGGTCGTATGAAGCCGTTCAGCCACATGTTCTGGATGAGCCTTGTAAGATTGACGACATGGCGGATTTCGTGGTACGTTCACTGTAAATCGCACCGTTATAACGTTCTGACCCCTTGTTGCTTTGAAAGGTGGACTATATTGTTGGCACGTGCCTTAATCAGCACCGGATTCTAGCACTCTAACTGATTAATGATTAAACTAGGCGATCTCACCGGCATCATCAGTACTCGTCATCTTGAAATTGCCGATATCAGCAAGAACGGCTCTTTCGACGAGGACTGCTTGAGGCTAGCTCAGTTGGCAAGTCAAGCAGTCGATTTCCAGAAGAGCGGAGTCCCCGTTGAATATTCGGAATTGCCGAAAGGCCGAAGCAAGTTTCGGCCAGATTTCCTTGCTAGGGCAGAGGATGATGTGTTGACAGATTGTTACCCATCAACCAAAGCTCTGGGTAGACTTTTTCGAGCCGTGCCTGTGAGTGAACGCAACCTACGAGATGACTTACTAAATTACCACCCCTCCATCCTTCTAATATGTTGCCACCTTCAGATCCAAAAGTACGCGCGTCCCAATGAGGAAGATCGTGGAAAGTGGGTCAACGTCTTCTTTCCCGTCAGCTCCCCCAATTAACTATGTGACCAATAGAGTCGATGCCTCCGTGCTGTTCAAGGCACTCCAGGAGACTACAGGGAGGTTCCCCCACCTCCCTCTAACTCTTTGTGAGCCTTTCGAGCTCGAAGCTGACTGGGGAGCATCCGCGGCGACATTCTGTGACCTCACGGAGAAGATCGCCTTCCGAAACTCGCCGGCTCGGGACTCAAATCTCAAGCTACTTGAAGAAGAGCTCTTCCTCGGCACCCTTGGATCCTCGCAGCGCCTCGAGTCAGACGACTACAACCTTGTATATCGCGCAAGAATGCAGGTTGCTGAGGTGGTGAGGACACTGAGGAGAGAAATCAAAGATCTTGATCGCGAGGATGCAGAAGCGGATGATTCTGATGATGAAGAGGCTATCTCCCCTCGTGGGGCTCCTGCACCCCCTGTCAGTCGGGCCGTGAAACAGGCTGAGCGTCGGAAGATACTGCTAGATCGCCTGGGTCTGCTCCCAGACTATAATACTCAATCTTCCACTTCGTCAGAACCGACGCTAGCGGTATCTAGTACAGTATCTCCTCCAAATGACGAAGAAGCTGAGCCTAGCTCGGACGACGAGGTTGTTGAGATCACTCGCCCCGATGATATCGAGGAGATACGACAACGTCAGCGACGGCGGTCATCATCTCGCCTTGGTTCCCAACATCAAGGTGGTACCTCTGGGTCATCAAAAGACAAGGCTATCGTTATCTCTGACTCTGAGGAGGAGATATCCCATCCCGGTAATAGTGGTGATGAAGACGAGAACGCGGATATAGCTGATGACGAGTCAGTCCTTGAAGCTACTACCCCCTCCAAGCCTGCTGCCAAAGCGGACGTAGACCTGGTGGTGATCCAACGCGCGTTTAACGCCTGCCACTACGCCCTCGGTGGATTGTCTGAAGACGGTGTAGTTCCATATGGTCTTCGCCTGTTCGCTTATGTTGCACTTGACGTGCTGCTGGCCACAATCCGCCGTCGGACAGCGTTCGGAGCTCCCGTCAAGCAGGAAGCGCAAGCGGAGTGATGATACTTACACTTTCTTCTGATCGCTGCTTTTCACATGCCATGTTTTCACTATGTTAGGACCCCTCACAGGTGGTCAATATCTGATTTTTTTAGGGGTTTAGTCCAAAGCTGCGAGTGCCTCCTCGACACGACAGACAAGGTGATAGAGTTCAATGATGATTTCGTAGCGTTACAGGTCAACGCAAATGTACATCCATACAATCGTGGCGTTAAGGTCATCCGAAAAGACGTAACGAGAAAATAGAAAGCCCAAGAGTTGAGAGCGGAGGGTTCAAATGATTCTACGCGACATAGAAAGATTTCTGGCTAAGCGAAGTTTCCTTCAGATAACTTTCTGGTCCTCTTCGTCTTCCGACAAAGAGGTCTTATGCGCTCCGTGACGGACTCGAATAGCACTGTCGCTGTCGCCCATCATAGTGACAGGAGCTGGGCTATCCTCGGGGCGCATGCCCTCTTCCCAGTTGGTCTCGTCGATCTCCTCGAATGATTTACGCAGGTCGACACCACGTGGAGGGAAGAAATAGTTGAGACTGACGTAGAACAGCATCGAGGTACCGAAGCCGGTGAGGAAAGCGAGTTCGTAGATCCTGATAGCTGCAATGGGGATATCGGGGCGGGCTGTGTGCCATAAAGAAGGAGATCAGGATTCCGTCAGCGCCGAAATTGTAGAGTGAAGATCTCCGAACAGAAGAGAGTACTTACCAACGCTCGCGAACCCAACAACATTGATCATAATACCCGCAACGTAAGCAGCGTATGCCCTCCAGTTGATGCCAAAGTTGTACCAGTACCAGCCATCCCTCCTAGTCGTGTAGAGGTCTGTGACGCGAACGTGGCCGCGGCGCACAACCCAGTAGTCTGAAACCATCACACCCGCGATGGAAGATAGGAAGACCGAATATGCGGAGAGGTACGAAGTGAATGAATTGGAAGATTTGAGGAGGTTCCATGGGCAGATCGCGAAGCCGACGATTGCTGCAATGTACCCGCCTCGGCGAATATTGATGAAGCGGGGGAATAACGAGCTGATTGGTTTGAGGTATGATTGAATACGTGGCATGCGTGGAAATATCGGTAACTTGAGTAAAGAGCTAGGGTGGTGAAATGGGATTTGAGACACGCACGTCAGATCACATCCAGCAGATACGCTGTTGGCAGAGATATTCGTTCCGAGCTACACGCGCACACGCACAAGGTGATCGGCGATAAATGAGGACGAGATTTTCGGGGGTGTGGTGGGACGATCGTTCAGTTTATGAGAAGGCGGCGGCTGTACTGCGCACTAACCTGAGCAAGGATGAAAGACGCGGAAATGAACCACACGCCAAAGCGAGTCGCGTGACTGGGATTGCCATCGAGGAACTTGTTTAGGAGATCGATAGGGGACCAGACGGGTGTGCCGTATATGACTTCAGAGGAGGACGAGACGATGATGCCGAGGAAAGATACAATGGAGAAACCGAGGGGAATACCAATGAGCTGGGGCCAGACTGCCGAGGAAGGGCGGTCCGCCCGAGAGGCAAAGTCGGGTGCGTTCCTAGAGACGGGAGATGGATTGCCCCAATGATGATTGAGTCTCTTGCCTGATCAATAGTGATATGAATGAACTTACACAATGAGAGTTGCCATGTTACTCATGCAAGAGCCGAATGCGGAAACCATCGCCCAGCCTTTGGCCGAGCCATGAAGCTTGCTTGGTTGGTGGATGATGGGGCCAACACCGTGGGCTTTGACGATCGCCCAGACAAAGAAGGTGATACCGGCGATGGGGACGACGATAGCCTTGGCAGTGAAGAGATGGCGGCTAGAAGGCTGAGGTTAGCAAGAGGTAGACGAAACGACCAACACAAGAATGTGAAATCGTACATTTTGTGGATCGGGAACCAGATGGCAGGGAGAGAGATAAACCAGAAGAGGAAGAATCCTAGCATATCACGAGTCGTAATGCCGGCCGAGTCAGGCAAGCCATTAGCTGTTGTTGCAGAGTAAAGTTAGCTCATAGGACGTCTGGTTCGCCATATATTATCTTACGAATGTTTTCTACTGACGGCCAGATAGCCCGCAGCATAACGATCATGCAAGTCCCGCCAATGGAGGCTTGGACACCATACCAAATGCTGAAGGGGACCATATCTAAGATACATACGAGGCCGCCTGGACGAGTGGACTTGGTACATACCAGGCCATGATACCGCGGTTCAACGTTGTCCACAAGGCTCCCCAAAGTCCAAAGCTCGAACGCGCAACCACAGGGAACTAGAGAGCAGTCAGGAGTGAGTACACCAGCAGGAAACATACTGAAAGCGTGACTGACAGTAATATGGTGGACGGCGCCAGGACGAGCGTTGAGGACAAGGAATGGAGCGACGCAGGCGTACCCTAGCCACACACAGATCCAGGCCTCGTACCAGGAAAGTCCGTTCTGAATCGAATGGGGCGGGACGTGAGTCAAATTTGTCGAGGGGTCGATCTGGAGATAAAGACTAAATAGGTTCTCACCGTTATCATGCTGCTAACAATCATCCACTGAATTGAATGCGAAGCGAGTCGAGACTTAGTATCTTTTCGAGGACGAGAGATAGGAGACAAGGCTGACAGTGTTGATATTGAAGCTGTCTGCAATCCAGCTATCGAGAGATAAGGCGGTGTCAGGGTTTGTAGCCAGTGACGAATGGATTGTGATGACTGACAATGCGATGAAGTTGCGACCCCGCCATTTTCGGCGATCGGGTTCAACGGGGAGAAGATCCTCGTTCTACGGGAACAGAAAAATGTATTAAAATGACGAGTCCGGGGGAGTAGCGGCGACCTGCAGACGAGCAAGGAGTTGATCTTACTCGAAGGAACAGCTGTGTTTGCGTCAAGCCTGGTTCATGTGGAACCTCGAGCTTTTCCAGGAAACGAGAGAATGCCCCTTTTGATGACATCGCGTTCTTGGGTTCGACCAGCAGAACAAGGGAGTGGGGGTGGCCAAGAAGGACAGCGGAGAAAAAGTTTCGTCACTGGCAGATGTTCTTATAGAACCCGCCGGCTATGAAGAGCTGATACGATAAGCCCCACTCATCGCTGGCTATTCCTATCCTTCATGTCCCTTATCAGCAAGTGGGAGCGTCGAATCAAAAGAAGCCTGAACTGTGGAGACCCGACGGATTAGCGATCGGCTTATTGGATGGTGGCTTCCATTCATTTCATCAGAAGAGGGAGCGCGATCTCGAAAGACCGGCATCCTTCGGCGTACAGCTATCATGGCCAGAAACAGCTCAAGAGTCGCCGTACAGTCAAGTCGAATGGCCATTTTCTGATGTGCCTATCTTTCACAGATAGATAAACAGAGCACGGCCGAAAGTCCGAAGGTTCTGATACAAGCGAGAAGCACGATAAGATGACGTCGGTAATTCAGTAGGTATGCAAGATTAATTGGGTGCCTGAGGATATGCAATTGAGCTGGGCAGGGAATGACCGACTCGGTCGAACCCCCCAAGAGTCGCAGGAGGTTGTTGTGATTTTCGGCGTGACATGTGATTGTCACAAACAAGCCCTCCCATCTTTCGTCCCCATGAGGGCAGGAAATGCGCGATCCTTGACTGAAAAGTGTCGTAGTCCATCGGCTGATCCTATTGGCCTCATTTGTCAGTTTTATTCTTCTTCTTCCAATTGAAAAGGCTCTGGCTAGGGTTGGTAGGCCAGTGTTTCGTGGTAGTTCAACATTGAACAGATGTTATGGCCGAAGAACCGAAAGGTCTGTCAATAGAGTCATGCCAAAACGTTTTTCGCATTGATAGCAGTTCATCGATTAGCGTTACCGCTGTAGGCTTCCAGGTCTGCATTGATGCTTCTCCCCCTGAACGACCTGTGCTTGGAGTCATGTCTCAATGTATTTCTCCAAGTCGGTGACATTCTAACGCAGATTTTTGTGCCATAATATTGACGTGTCTTACAAAATCTGTTCGGCTAACTCTTATAAGGATTAAGAACCTGGTGGATGGTCTACGACGACTTGAGAATATCTGCTTGTGCGGTTACTAGTTCGCAAGGTCGCTAGGGAGCTGCTCGTAAGCATTCAAAATCTTTCGTCGCGAATCAAGGTTGTCAAATGGTGGCGAAGACCTCGTGATACTTCGGCATACCCATTCACTGCGTGGTACTTATATCTCACCGTGCCCGAAACCCTCGTCTCCGCTCCACTACAATCCTCCTCCAACTCGCTTCATCCCACTACTCTCCAATCCCCCTCCACCCGCCACCTTCGATATAAGATAGGGCTGTATGATCGGCATTCCTCTGAGCAGGGTGTATCATGGGACGCAGGGTAGGAGTCTTCTGTCTCATCGCCTGGACAATGTGAGATTCTCGACAAGAATCTCAACGCTTCAGGTCGCGTCTGAAGCCAAGAATCGGCCGAGATGTCAAGTCTCCCGTCAGCATCCTAGACTGCGAGAAGTTGAGGCCAGTCCACACTGGAGCAGGATTAGCCCCACGGAGTCGACCCCAAAGGGTCTTGGGCGTTCGCTACGAACGAAATCCTAAGAAGTGTGTTTGATGAGGCTTCTGGTCAGTACTGACCGTATGGAGAATTTTTTTCTCGACGACCCACTTGCCTGATCCATTTTCAGATATTGTACATGCACAGTACCGCTCATCGCCCATCACTTAGAACCCTGCGTAATGATTATTAGGAACATCAGCTCAGTGCACGCTCTAATGCATCGATGACTGGCCTAGATTCGCACCGCGATTTGCATATGATTCTTGTAGCCATATAGATGACTGCTGTCCTATCAGCAGGTTTGGTACTGACTGGATGGGGCAGGGGGTGACCATTCGATTTCGCTCAAAATCGCCCGAGCATTCTGGGATAAGGAAACGGATCCAATGGATGCAATATTGAGCGGGACACTCCATAATTAGAATATTGCAGCTGCCTCCCCAACGCCTGAGGGGGATCTGGAACGGCCGTAGTCACCCATCACTTTCGCAGCTAAATACCTGACAACGTTATTCCCCCTGAACCCACTCAATTCACACTACTCACGGCAATAATACCACTCCTCGACCTAGCAGAGATACTGAACTCAGCGGTTAAGTATCATATGCGGCGGAAATACTCTCCTCAAGACCTCATCTGTTCAGTCTGGGACGAGGTACATAAATCATGCTCTGGGTGCTCAGATACTCCAGTACTCCATGTTTCATCATGGTTTCATTTTCGCGAATTATTTCGACAATTCATCCAAGCCACAGAAACTGACGCTCGTGGAATCCCCAACCATGGTCAAATCGTTTCGATTGGTATGCCACCATCTCCTACCTCGAGTCGCCTAAACTCTGAAGGCCCGAAAATTTCCCAGGAACGGATCGGGATAGGTTTGGTTTCAGACTCTCTCAACGACTCATCATATCAGACCGGCGTAATATGTGGGCCGTTGCAGGACGCCCCGCCAAGAGCAATTTGTGATGAGAAAATCATTGGTCGTGACATCCGAGGGCTGGGAAATCACTGCTCCATTCACTTGGCATGCCTCGCATGACTAATAATATTCATTGATGATCACCCTGCCACCTACACTCGCCGAACCTACTGTTAACAACCTCCGTTCCTAAGTGGAGTGGGCCTAACAATGAGATATATAAGGGGCTCGGGCTGGGTCGGCCACTATCTACTCACCCGTCACGCAAAATGAGTTCCCGTTCTGCGTCGCTGTCAGCTCTTCTCGTCGCTTTAGTGTCCTCGGTGTCCGCGATCAACACTACTCCTTCAAGCGTGACAGTAGTAAGTTTGTGTGTGCACTGTGGTGTGGTACCTTAGCCATCTTAACACCGACCCTAAAAGATCGGTAGCCTCACCAATCCTGGGATTACGCGTGACTCGTGCTCTTCAGGGAACTTTGGCCCTCTTGGTACTGTAAGTCTCGCTGGTTATCGAGCATTCGAAAAATGGACTGAATGACCAGCCTCGTAGCTATGGATTTGTCGGGAGTGAGTTTTGTTGGAATTTTTCGCGATATTCATACACTCATTCATCCGAACGCCCTATTGTATCATCTTTGCCGCAGCACCCAACCCGTCGTGAATGGCGCTACTACCCTACCTGTCGTCGCTAATACCGGCGCGGTGTCTGGTACTGCAGGGAGCGGCTCGCTGAACTTGTGAGTAATTCAAGTGTTGCAATCAGTCTCAAATGTGCGCAAGTCGCTAAACACCCACCCCGTATTCAGAACCAGCCCCGGTCTCTCCACTCCATATCTTCCATTTGATTCCGGTGCGAGCTGTTTCTAGTGCTATGACATAGCCGAGGCTGATGTGAAGGGACCCTTCATGCAGCAACTGAGTGTGGTACCTATGGGGTATGCTCAGATGGCACTCGCTATGTCGGCTGGCCCAACACTGGTCCTGTGGTGACATTCAACTATGCTGGCTCGGTGAACGGTTATATGTTCGTTCCAAAGCAACATATCAGCGGTCTGACTGTGGAAGGGGGTACCTACTACGTGCGTTTGGACTTTCTCTCATCTCTGGTGACATACTGAAGCGCCTCTGAACGGATAGAGCTTGTACCACCTGGGGTACGTGAGCGGGCAAAGCTCTCTTCTTCCAACGGTTTCGCTTGATTACAAGAGTGCGTATCACCCCCGAAGCATACCACAAAAGCCGAGCTCTAACCCGTTCCCGCGATGCAGCGTGGTGGGGGACCAGTGATATTGGTTATGGGGCGTACGGCAGCGTCGTCCAAGGCAATTACGCCTACCTCTTTGGGACGACTTCTAGCAACCAGATGGCACTTGCCAGGGTGAACCTCGGTTCCAACGTTTTCACAGCAATCGAGACCCTGAGCCAGTACGAATACTGGGTCAATGGAGGTCAGCTACCCGCTATTAATTAGTGACCTGACCGTGCTGATGAAATTAACCGCCCTATAGCTTGGACGACTACAAAGCCAAGTCTGACCAGCAGTGGTGTTGCGATCTCCAATGCTTTCGCTGGTGGCCAAGGAACCTACTATTACTCCACCTACTGGAGCTCGTATGTGTGGGTCGGAGGGGATGGCTACCCCAATGCAAACTTCTATGTTACGACTGCTCCGGACCCCACTGGCCCTTGGACCACCCCAAAGGTAGTGTTCATTATTCGAGTCGAGTACTACATTTCCTCACGACGCTTTGTTTTTGTCGCGCTATAGCTGTTCTATACTGGTGCCGGCGGATCTTCGACTTCGCTCCCTGCTTATTCTTCCGTCGCCCACCCAGAGCTTAGCACAGTCAGCCCTTCAGGGAAGGAGCTCTACATTGTGAGTATTAAATTCTTCAGCGAATTATCTCTTCCCAGTGACAAATCCCCCTTTACATTAGTCTTGGACCCAGAACAACGCCAATGGCGTTTACAATAATCCTCTTGCTCACGTTGTCTGGCCCTGAACGGATGATTTTTACAGCAAGACACGAGCACGGTGTCGAGGCTTGAAGACCGAGAAATATTTTCCAATGAAACGCATTCTACATCTTACCCGACATCTAACCATCGTATGAAGGGGGGGGAATGGGGATGGTGACTGAACCTGGACAAGTCGAAAGCGATCTCTTGTAGTGAATCAAGCTTAGGATATCGAGGTGTCTTGAGCGTATCGCATAGAATCAAGAAGATTTAAGGCTATCTTTTGAAAGAGAATGATAGAGTCCAACTGGTGTTGATAAAGATTCGGTCGCAGTAAACGGTAGTCGAGGGAGATTTTCACATGTGACACTCACATGTCGTCACGTTCTCCATTCGTCTTGGTTGGCAGAAATGCTCAGTCCCTGATAAGAAAGCGCCGTCTCTCATTGATACCACACGGTCGCTCCGCGAGCTCTTCCTCGTCCCCACCAAAATCATCCTGGTCACGGTCCCGAGTTACTCTCGCTACGGTCACTGTTGGAGCTGTAGGGTTCGGCACGTACCTTGCGTGGCCCAGCCCCACACGACGCGCTATTGTTTCATCATCCCTGCCCCTCTCACCCTTCCACTTCACACCGGTCAATGTCGAATCATCTGAAACGAACCCGCTTGATCCCAGCACAAAAATCATCACCCTTCGCCTCCCACCACACCTCCTTCCGACTGATGAAGTTTCACGCGCCTCTCTCGCCGCCGTGCATTCTATCTACGTCAAGGATGATGATATACAAGTAGAGCGTCCATACACGCCACTCTATGGAATCGAAACTGATACCAACGAGCACCCTGGGCGGATGGTCTTTTGGATCAAGAAATACCCTCGTGGCGAGGTTGGGCGGTGGCTACACTCAAAGAAGCCTGAAGAAAAGATCGAGATCAGAGGGCCTGTGGTGACATGGGACTACGCTAAGGATATGCAGTTGCATAACTGGGACGAAATCGTTATGGTGAGTTGTGGTAGCGCTTGGCTGCTTTGTCGTTAACACATAACTGACGACACTTGGCGTTTTCTCAAATCGGGGGCTATATGGCTGGTAGATATCAGGCGGCACTGGCATCACGCCGTTCTTCCAACTCCTCCAAGCTCGGTTTGGCCCGTCAGCACATCCGGCTAAGGACGCATTACAGCGGCCGCATCTCACACTACTCCACGGATCGCCGTCCCCTTCCACTCTTCCTCCCGATCCCATCATGTCGACCCTTCACGAGTATTCCCGACGACATCGTGACGCGTTCACGATGAAAGTCTTCGTGGAGCAAGACGGCGAGCGTGATTCCATGCTAGCCCTCGCTCCCGGTCGGATCACTCGGGTCGCCATAGAGGAAGCTTTGGTTCAAAGGCAGCTACGCCAGCCGCCGGACTCGGCATCGTCGTCGTGGTTAGTCTCGCCAATCAGATGGCTCTGGTCGACCTCAGCGTCTGGAAGAAGGACAGCAGATGAGCAAAAAGCGAAGCGGGTGCTTTTCCTTGTCTGTGGTCCAGAACCGTACGTCCTCGGTAATGCCACTATGTTTTCGTCATTCTCATCCAGTTCATTGCCTCCAGTATGATCGAGAGCCTTGCTGGCCCTCGTCCTAAGACGCGGGCGGACATTGAGCGAACGGGTGTCCTCGGAGAACTTGGCTACGGCGCTACTCAAATCCGAAGGCTATAAGCTTTTGGTCCGATTTTTGATACGAGCTCGATCGGATATGGGGGGTCAATATGTTGAAGGCTTAGAGTTGCCTACGGATACCCGCCGCGTTTCGGCTTTTGTGCATGTCATCAGGCATCCGCCTCTTCGTAATAAGAGGATATTGCACGTTCTGTGGACTCTTACATGTAACTAACATGAAGGACATATCTCGTGCTGACAGGGACGATAGCT
>WIDE01000187.1:0-40932 GCA_015039315.1 Clavulina sp. PMI_390 | reverse complement strand
ATACATCACAAAATTGCGACGTCAACTCCATCTCTCGCTATCAAAGAGTCTCACTTCACTTCATCAGATCTGTATTGATATCCTTTTTGGACATTCTAAGCGGCTCCAAGGTGCTACTCTGAGTGATCTGGAGCAAGGAATCGATCAGCATGTTAGAGGCACACTTAGCGCATGAACGCTCTCCTCCTTCGTCTTCTGCCCACTCGATCTGCTACATAAGGGCGGGAAGCTTTCAAACTTTAAGGCCGCAGCGTTGGCTCTTCCTGAGCTCCGTCTGAGCGTTAAACCACCTCATCCATTCCTTGTGCTAAGATCGAGTCGTCTCCGAGTCCGTGCAGCACTTGCCAAACTCTCTAGATCCTGATAGAAAGGCTCCTAACTATCTCGCCCGGCGGTAGCTCATACAGTACCGGTGATATACCACCAAATGCGCTCACTATCTCACCAAAGCTTTGCCACCAGCAAGTTACAGCTTTTACTTCGGCGGACAGCCTTACATTCTGCGAGTGATGTAAACAACATTCTATGGTGCCACTGCTGCAATGCTTAGCTAAATCCTCTTCCTACATATCGGCCAGCTTATCAAGGTAAACAGCAGAGACTTTGGCATTGCACACATGTATTTAGTTGAAGCAGGAGTCCGAATCGCCCGAAGGAACGTTGTTCAGCGGAATTTCCAGCTCCACAAAATTTCTCCAGCAAATCAGTTCCTCAGAAACCGTAACGTGAGAAGGTACATGTATTTCCGAAAAATACTATTGTTATCCCCGAAAGCCGAAGCCCCAGCACCTACAAAACCCTCCTTATTCAGTCGGGGATGAAGAGTCGAAAGGAGATGGGGAGGAGTGCGCCAATTCTCTTTCGGTCATATGACTCGCAACCCCTGTGAAGGGAGTTACCCAGGAAAGATCTGCCATCTTCCCGAACACCCTGTTCGAGTTTGACAGTCTGCGGTTGTCGACTTTGGCTTGGCAGCGGTGTTTTTCTCACCATATGCAGGTGTTTCCTCGTCATAGAAAACAGCGATTATTCCAAGCCCAAAGTCCGATTCGTGGGTTGGATCTCACGCGGCTGGATGTCGTTTTGGGGACAAGCATTGAGGAATGCATTGAATTGATCGAATATTTGAAATGGCTGTTCAGGGACTGCAACCCACTAAAAGCATGGAGAACCGCAGCCGAAGAAGAGCGATACTATCGCGATCAGGAGACAACTTTGCTCTCCCTTTGCCCCAGGGCTTCGTTCGCTGGATCCACGCCCCCAAACCTGCCTTGCCGTCAATCTGCCAGTAATGCTCGCTCTCATCATTCTCCCCTTACTTCTCTCTGCTTATTCTTATCCTAGGGGATGATCATCTAACCATATCCACATGCATGAGCGGCAAATATTTCGCCCGATGTATAAGGGCACATACAGGATATGTCGCGTATCTCTTGCTCTGATCTCGTCAAACGACAATGACGAGAGGAAAACCAGAATCAAATCGTCTCCACCAGCCCCGTCCAGACATTGAAGCCGATTGAAGTGTCCTGTAGAATATATCAGAAGTCTGGGGAGCCCAAGGCCCCGCCAATAATGAAGCCCCATTACTTTTCCCTCAAAAATAGGGTTTTCTTGCAGTAAGGCCCGGGATATTTCTCATATCGAGATAATCGTGGCAATCCACACCTATCGACTTCAAATCATTTTATTGTAGTAGCAAAAGATCTCGATTGAACACTGGAACGATTTATTGACAAAATATGAACAGCTGAACAAATGCCTGAGACGTCGGGGATGTCAGTGATCAGTAGCTAACTAGCTACCAAAATTTTACAATGCACAGGCTCTTTCAGGATAGTCGCTTATTCGTTGCTTCCCGCAGAACGCGCCACCATCCCTGCAACGAAATGGACAAAAGGTTGGTCGCTCATACGATAACACACCATGCACTTCCCTTCCCAAGATCTTGGTGACTGACAGGAAGATACAGTTCTACAAAGTTCCTCAATGTGCATCAAGAGTGTCAGTAGCATGAAGATCGACCAAGGATTGCCGGGGTAGCGTTGAGAGAGCCCACGGACAGTGGTATTATGGGTGCAGAGGCTATCATGGTGGGTGTTGTCCTGCAATCAGCCAATCATTTGGGGTCGACTCCTAAACCTACTGACAGCATCATCTCCTCAATGCCATCGGCTAGCCCTGAGAAGACGAGGGAAGAAGCATTCAAGGCGTGATCAAAGCCGCCAATGGCCTCGATGTACCCGCGCGCCATCATGACCTCACCATCTCAGCCACTTCTACATCAGGCTGACGATTGACCAACGCCGAGACACAAAACCTAGCCTGCCTCTCCCTAGGGAATATACTGCACAGAACGGCCTAGCGGATCAGGCTTAGAGCTGCGTCAGCCCAGCTAATTTCACCAGCCAATCGCCGCCGCACAGTTTAGGCCATTTTAGACAGTTTCCAGGTCAAGGGCCGGGCCGATCACCCAAATCTGGTCAATCAGACCTTTTAACTCAATCTCAATCAGATGGAACCCAAAACCTGTCAAACGACTCAAACTGCGCAGTAAAGATTTACTGATGCCTGTGTGCGTACGCACGCAGGTTGGTTGGCAGGCCTGACCTCCAGGGGCCAGGGAATACCCGAGACCCGAGATTTCTTTCATGTCACCCAGAACAAGCGATTCTCGTCGGATTCAATGGTGCCATTTCCTGGAATCATCGCCAGTCAACATTTATTATGCAATTCTTGGGCTCATATGCTCTAAATGATCAATTCGAATGCGTTGGTTTCATATTCGTTGTTAGCTGCATATATCGATAGAGCTGTCTTGAGCAATACAGACAGCCCTCCCTTGACATGATTACTCCCCCAATCCCGCTACTTCAGCGCACCCTTGTATCTCCCTCGTCGTCATCCTCACCTACTCACAACACATTCTTCTTGAGGCACTGTTAGTCCTCCCACAACGTCGCGCTTCATTATCTACATGCTCAAGCGTCCTGGATCGGCGAAAATAAGTTGCATGTGAGACTACTACGTATTTACGAAGATAATTTATGCTGCCTGCCACTTTATTTGATCCCTCTAACTCTCGCCCCGGTCCGCTAGTATTGTCAGTTTCCACATTCGGTAATGATGCATTCTAGATCATCCAACCGCGGATTAATTAATTAATGTCTCGAGGGACATCTTATTCGCAAATCCCACGTGGAACTCGTTTGATTCACGCTATAGAACGTTGATATCGAGAAACACATAGATTGCATAATTGACTTTTAAATTAAATTAAACTGTCTCGAGCGATATTTATGACTCTCAACGATGATGGAGCCAGGATTCTGGCCACAAAGCGGCGCTATTCCCGTCAGGCTCTCTCCGGGTTGACCGCGAGCCCCAAACGCAGCAAGACATCGTGACTTGAGGGCCGTTTATCCCAATTCTTCGCCCACATTTCTTCCATTAGTTTCCAGACCGTTTCGTCGGTGGCCGGAGTCCATAAAGTCTTAGACGGTCGATTCGGCCTCCCGCCTTTAGATACCTGAGATACTACTTTCCACTCGCTCCGGATTTCAGCAAATGGCATTTCTCCCGTCCATATGTTCAGCAGCGTCATCGCAAGAGAGAAAATATCGCTTGCTGGGGTGGTGCGAAACTGCCCTTCCAGGGACAAGGAAAGTTCCGGGGCCATAAAACGTATTCTACCACCCTCTTGGCGCATTGTGCGCGTCCGAGTGACTTCGTGACGAATGCGGCTTAGGCCAAAATCG
This sequence comes from Clavulina sp. PMI_390, assembly GCA_015039315.1. Taxonomy (NCBI): domain Eukaryota; kingdom Fungi; phylum Basidiomycota; class Agaricomycetes; order Cantharellales; family Hydnaceae; genus Clavulina; species Clavulina sp. PMI_390. The sequence continues at coordinate 37,174 of WIDE01000187.1, read as the reverse complement.
CACAGAAATGGATTACCGGACTCGTCGACGAGGATATTACCCTACCGGAGGATGCGTCAGATAAAGTAGTACCTCATGGGGCAAGTAAAAATTGGCGCTCACTGGGTGGAGGTCTCCGTGTATAACTGGCGGTGTTCGCGAATGCAGGTATGCTACTCCTCGGCTAATACCGATGACCTGATGAGGATGGCATTACAGGCATCGTAAATGCATGCTGTTAATAGGAAACGAGCTTGCAGCTATGACTCACTATCCCTGAAACTTCATTCGCTTTGATTAATTTACCGGCAATTGAATCATTTAGTGAGCCACGTCGTATGTACGGCACGGTCGTAAGCGGGAGTGTCTCCAGCGCCTCTTGATAGATGCCCAGAAAAGGTATTATATTAGGATGGCGGAGCTGTGAGTGCGTAATGGCTTCGCGATGCACAAGCTGCGTAGGTTGGTGAGCCATATGTTGGGAAATGAGCCTAGCGGACAGACCTGTATAATTTTACGTCCTAGTGGGGACTGCCTCTCTCTCGGAGTGAGGAAGACCTCCCGAATAGCCACTTCTTGATCACCTGCTCTCCCACGATATATCGTAGCCTCACCCCCTTGTCCGATGATATTTTTTCTGTTGAATTGAACGCCATCCATTTTGAAGGTGGTAGGTATAGAACAGAAGTATGAACAGAAGTCTTGCAGGAGCCTGAGCGTTTCTGAATACTCTTTGGAGGCAGGGGGCAGCCGTTGGAGAAACTGCACTTGTCAATGAAGTTTCCTGTGAATTGATCGGTACTGGGAGTGAAGAGAGAGTTACACGCACGACGTATATCCGATCTAAGAGGAGCGTCACCTCATTACGCGTTATTTGGGCCAAGTTATAACCCAGGTCAATACCAAGTCTTTCTCTAGTGGAAGTGGAGATGGTTGGGATCGGGTCCCCATCAAAGCGGCCATCGTCAAGGTTGCTATTGACATTCTTCTTTTGCTGTGAGCTATCTATCAGCGCATATGGACATTCTTATTGGTCACTGACATAGCGAGATTTAAAACTGTTCCGAAATGAGAACAGAATACCTGCTGCAAGTCAAATGGCTGAGTCGGTGGGTCCAACTAAGCTACTCACGACTGAACATATTAGCGGAATACTATCATAAGCCCCGAAAGCAGTGGCGAGAGCGGTAAGTCTGCTAGGAGCATTGGCGTAGAAGATAGCATAAAAGTGCTTGTAGAACCTAAAGTACTAAAGGAGAGACCTCTTGTTCAGAACTACGGGCTGGGATGCTCTGTAAAAGATACTGCATCAGCTGTTTGGCTACTGCAGCGGTATCTAAGGCCTTTAATGTTACTTTGGAGGGGATTTCGAGGCTCGGACGACGGGGTACATTGCATCTTAGAAACTTCGGAGACAAGTCGATGTACACGAAAGCCTCTTGGTGTAATCGGGCATCAAACTTGAGAGCCAGCTTGATCAAAACTATCTGACGTACAGCAACGAAGAAATTAGTAGGCAGTGCTTTAGTTGAGGACGGAGAAAACTTGTCGGCAAGCCTTTTGGCGATCTGCAAATTTATACATGTATAATCCATCAATCATCCTTGGCGGAGATATGGTCCAACATACCAACGTTCTGCGTTAAACAACCCCCCTCTTCATAAGCGCTCCATGAAGGAGAGCAGCTGTTTCTGTAGGTGAAGAGCAGACGACAGTGGATGGTGGATGGTGAATATCAATATTCCCGCGCCGCGTTGTTGGCGCCATCCACACTTATAAACTCAACACCCTGCTCACTTCCGGCCGCGATCTCGATCTCAATCAAGACCCGTGACGTCCACCGATATATCCTAGGCGCATAAAGAGAGAGCCACGATCTTGTTGAGTTCCGGGCTCGCGTTAGCCATTGTTGGCGCGTGGTCTCAACGAGGCTAGCAGGGGCGCATGAATTATTGCAGACTGGGTGCTTGCCGCGCGGCTACTCCTGTTAGCAGATACCCATAAATGCCAGTGGTATATTTCTCTCCTGCGGTATGGTGCTATGCCCTACTTCGGCACCCTCACCAGGGAAGTGTTGCCCGGAGCGGTCCGATGCATTATTCGCCTATACAGGCGCATTTAGGGATAATAAGTGCTTGATCAAAGACGGACGACGCATAAGGAGTCTCAAGGAAGAGACAGGGGATATTTCATTCTCATCTCATAGAATCACAAAAGCTTGTCCACTATTGCGAGACACTGTGCTTTGTTGGCTTCATAAAGCGCAACCGTGTCCGTAGCAGCGATCGGGGAATATAAGGAGTTCCAAGGCATTATCTTGTAGAGAGATCCTAGGAAACGCAAGATGGGGCCATCCGACACTATTACTGTCGGGGCGGCCGAGCCGGCAGGTCCCTCAAGAGCGTAGCATTGGGGGATGTGAATTTCAAGACTAGAATCAAGCAGTTCTAATGAAAAGTCCATGAAGCATGAGTGGATAGCTGGGCGTCACGACGCACCTTGTTCGCGCAAAACTGCCAGGAGATGCGGACTCAACTTCGTCCTGGTAGGTCCCCGTATCCAGCCCACCCTCGGTAAACTGTAAAGTAAATTGGAAATGAGCAAGAACTTTGACCCAAAGCCACATAGCGCCGTTGTTTTCCTATTTTTGTATAGTTTGGAGGTTTTCATTTCGACCCGATCTGGGTGATGCCCCACCATCCCACCAGTTCTGAGTGGGGTATTGAGGCGTTATCGACAACATCAATCTTCCCTAACACTTTGGTTGATATCTTATGAACCGGATTGCCACCCTCCACTCCATGCCGAGGGTCATAAAGCCGTAGTGTTCTGTCGCAAAGGCTTCGCACGGATCCTATAGCGCAGTAAATTAATAGCTTCGCTATTGGTAAGTACACTAGTCATGGTATGGGGGACTGGTATAGTAGGCAAAGAAAGATCCTTGGACCCACTACCTGGAGATCATAACAGAAAAACGGATGTCACGTCTTGAGAGTTGAGAGCTGCAAGCAGAGGGATATTAAAAGCAAATGGGAAGCACAACAAACTTTGCGGGCCAGTATCCCTCATCTTGAGCTGCCACAACTCCGTTTACTCCTCATCCTCCACCACCATCAACCTGTTTGGAGCGGGTACATCCTTCACGCGCAGGCAGATTGGGATAGCCAACATACCCAAGCTAGCCAATACCACCCAGACGAAATGGCCACCTAGGATATTATACTCAACCGAGAAGGCGAGCAGCGCCGAGCTAGAAGCAGGGGCGAGAGCCCGTGCTAATGACGAGATGGTTTGTTGGAGACCGAACAGAGCGCCGAGTTGGGAGCTATCGACGGAAGCCTTGATGATGATCATTTGAACGCTGGAGTGCGTTCGTAGTCGGAGGAGGGGTCCATAGGTAGCATATAGGGTGTGGAAAATAAGTATTGGGGCAAAATGAAGGAATGTGTCAGCATACAGTCCTAAACGTGTTCCAGGAGGCATACTTACGGGTACAGATTCATGGCAGCCCGCATAGGAGTGAGAATCATGGCGATTGCCACCCACATCCACGCTTGTCCCTCGTTGGGCGGGAGTCCTTCGGCCCAGCGTGCAATCAGATTGCCAATCGGCATCATGGCATACGCAATAGGCCAAAAACAGGCGAGCACATTGTACAGCGACCGGTTGTTGAATCGGCGTTGTATGCGGGGAAAGATCACGAGACTGGAAAAGGCGCCGACAGCACCAGAGACCGCGAGCGCTAACCCAATCTGCGAAGGCTGGGTAGGAAAGTAGATAAGAAACACTTTAGTTACGAGACTCCAATCCAGAGAAACTGATCAGAGAACTCACGCTTCGTCCCATCCCACCCAAATCAACGCGAGTGTACGAGTAGAGTGTGAACACAACGTCGAACCCTACGCCCAGCCAGCTGAACAAGAAGGCGGAGATAAGGATCGCACGGACGTGCGGGATAGACAGCAGGTGAAGAAGCGTTCCTTCCTTCGCCGGTGCTGGCTTCGGACTCAGAGGGCTGCTTCCCGACGCAACTGACGACGGAGGTGCCACGATTGGGCCGGACGGAGCAGAAGCCGACGCGGATGCAGCGATATCGCTTGAGGCTGTTGATCCATAATGGGATGGGGAAGACCTTGTGACGTGGTCCAGGCCCTGGGCCTTACGCTCCAACGCAGCCTTTTTCTCAGCGACGATGGATGGCAGTGTCTGAAGGTGATCGAGAGGGTAATGCATGAGGTCAGCAGCTTCTATGTCCGAACCGTGTGACACTCACCTCTTCAACAAAAAGCCCACACAGAACGACGGCCAAGACCGAGAAAGACGAAGAAATGAGGCAGGGAAGAAGGTATGGCTATGAAGGAACTTCAATGAATAACCTGAGCTGGCGAGAGGTAGGCGCGGAACCTTACATAGGCCTGAAAGATAGTGAGGTGCTTAAATATCTCGGGCCATTTCTTCATTGGGTTAGAAAGGTTTCCGCCGATCATGGGGCCACTGGGGCGCGGAAACACGGAATAAGCTCAACCTCGAGACGACGATGACGTCGAGCTGATGGCAAAAGGCGACTAACATGATCGATCCAATACTCCAAACCATCCCCATTATAGGAAAAGCTACAGATAGCACAGCAAAACCGGGTGAGTCAATATAGTGGTCACGGATGCTTTCGGTGTCACTCACCCAATCCTTGATTTGTTTCGTCGGTCATGTCGCTAACCATCGAGTTGATGACCGCAATGTTGCCGGTTAGGGCACCTGCTATCGATCGAGATAGCAGCATGGCCCATAATGATCGACTGAAGCCAAAGCATGCAGCGCTAATAGCTGCTCCAGAGACACCTATCATCACTACTGGCTTCCTTCCTATGCGATCGGATAGGGAGGACCAGTAATAAATCTGAGTGAAAACTCGATGTTAGAATTGAGGTGATTATTGTAGGGGCAGACGACGGGTGGTAGAAGAGGAGGGTTGTGGAGAGGTGGAGTAGAGTGAGACTCACAGTGAATAGCTGCACGAACGCGAAGCAAGATTCGACGATGCCAGAGTAGTATCCTACATCCTCGGGAGCAGCTATGCCAAGGTCCTCAATCATCTAAAGCAAACCGTTAGTGAGTATCCTAAATGATGAATACGCATGACAAGGAACATACTTGATTGACATAAGGGAATGCCTATCAGTAGATGACGCGTGAGCTTCGAATGACGGTATATGCGGTATTCGGGGTATCTTATAAGAGGAAAGCTTACCTGGGTGAAGTTGAGAGGCTCCGCTAGCTTTACTAACGCCAGGATTAGTAGAGCAGTGATAGGCAATGGCGTCGGCTTGCGAGCCCGAGCCTTCGATGCCGACTTGGTGCCAGAACCCCGAGCTGCACCAAGCAGTGGTCGTGACTCTGGTTCTGCAGATTCGGCTTCATGGTTAGTCGAGACCGTCGCAGAGGGTGGCATCGTGAATGCTCAAGATGACAAGGAGTGACCAGCGACGACTCAGCACCAGCGTGTGGGGGATGGTCGTTATAGAAAGGTGCTCAAAGCCAGGGTATCAGGGCGTTTATAAACCAAGCATCGGGCATGTTCAAACCAACCCTGGGCTTGGGTAGAGGGTAAGAGGTTCATTCATTCATTGATGAGAGTGGCCCCGCCGGGTAAACGAACGGCGACATGAGCAAACAACACGAATAAATATAACTCAGGCACGATTGTAATGTACATGGAAACTGATACGAAGAATTAGAGGAGAAAGCAACGAAGGAAGAAGGGGAGCCAGTAAGGAAATAGGACGGCGATACAAATACAAGCGGACGTGTGGAGTGGCACGGAGTTCGGGCATCATGGATACTCACTCTCACGATGCCATAAACAACAGCTCAGTGGAAAGTCCAGAAAGAGGAAACAACGGTCAAGAACAGGAAGGCGACGTCGCGAAACAGGTGAGAAACATATGTAAAGGATAAGCATAACGGGCGAGAGAGTCGAGGCTATGGTAACAGAACACGAACGAAAGAACGAACAAATACTCGAAATTGGAGATATCATGATCAGCGCAAGTCCAAAAAAATAAGCAAGATCTGACTAAGGTGCCTAATGAAGCAGCCTACTGGTGATGCTGGGCGGGTCCAGGGGGGTGGAACCACGATGAAGAGGGAGGCCAATGAGGGCGAGGCTGCGTCTGGGTCGATGTCGGCGGCGAGGACAAGCGCGGCTGGAAGGACGGAGCAGGATAGATGGTGGCCTGAGGAGTCATCTCTGCCGACATGAACATGGGCTCATCAACACACATCGAAGAGGAGTCTGCCATCTGCAGAGCCATGTGGGGCTGATGATGGAAGACCGAAGGAGGGAGAGACTCGACGGGGGTACCAAGCACATAGGCCAACGATGCTGGGCCCAAGTCAGGGGTCTTAACAGCTGCTTCCAAGATGGAAGCAGAAGAAGTCGCCGCCGCGGAAGGCTCAGGAGGTTTCGAGTTTCGAAGCCATTCGGGCTTGTAAGCATCCATCGAGAACTGGATGGGGAGCCGATCCTCCATACTGGCGGGCGAGACGATGTAGCTGGAGGGAGCAGAATCAAGTTGAGCGGCTTCTGCGGCGGCGTCCGACTCGAGCATATCGAGGAACGCACTAATCTCGTCAGAGATAGGAATGGGAGGGGAAGGCTCGACAACGGGAATCTGCGAAATAAGCGGGGCATAATGAGGCGGAAGACCCTCGGGAGGGGAATACTGATAATCATATGCCACTCCGGCGGCCCGTAACTCCAATTCAGCAAGAGTAGGAAGTCGGTCAGCATGCATCGCGGCGGGTGAAATTGTCTGTTCATCGGGGTACCTCAGTCCCTTGTGTAGGAGGCTTTTGGTCTCTCCAGCCCTGGCGCCTGCCCACTCAGTAGACGAGAATGACGACGTCGAGGTCGAGGGAAGCGACCTGTGCTCGGCAGCGGGAGTAGGAGGCAATCCAGATGCAGTGGAAAAGGCTGGAGAAGACACAGCTGACGAGACGTCACCAGGAGTCAGGGGAGGGGAGACGGCGGAGGCTTCACGAACGGTGAGGGACGTGTACTCATAGGGGTATGTGACACCGTGAGGATTAGCCAGAGCCTCATGGGAGTCGTTAGGAGGCAGCGACGCGGCACGCGAGGCCTGCTCTCCTGGGTTGACAGTCACCTGAGGGCGGGTATGGGAAGCTGCCTGCGCCATGGACATCGTTCGAGCACGGCGACGTTGGGTGTAAAAGGGGATAGGTGTGCCCTGACGCTTGGGGGTGCCAGATGCAGAACGACGACGGCCGTCGTGCTCGACAATCTCAACGTCGTCATCACTCAGAACAAAGGAATCGCTGGAGCTTGAGGAAGGGCTTGCTCGCGCTTTCTTCGTGGTTCGTGGCGCACGAACTTTCTTGCGCTTGATAGGGAGGTTGAACTTTGATGCGCGAGCGGTATCTTCCTTCGTGCGCGGGTTCTCTGGGAAGAAATCGATGGACCCCTCATCGACTCCAAGCCTTGCTGCCCAGTACCGCCTCCCAGCATTGAAGTGATACTCGATTTGGTCGGTCTTGAATCCCCAATCGCCGCCGTACACCGGACGTTCGACGCGAGTGCCGAGCCCTGTAACGGGGTCCACTTCAGTGTAGCGGACGATGTTGATAATTGCAGGACGGCGGAAGTCGTTCCGAAGGATGACAGGAGAGATATCGTAGGTGTGCTGGGAGAATCGGGGAACCCGGGAGGGATATGGGTGGCGTTGTTGTCGAGAAATCTGATCGTAGGGGTTGAAGAAGTTCATCAGATGCAAAACGCGATCGTCGAACTTGAGGGTCATCGTCTGAAGGCAATAAATATCGTCAATGCAACACCCGACATAGTGGTGAAGGGGAAAAATCATAAACATCGAAGGGCGATGACAGTGATAAGAGCGGTGCAAGACTCACGCGTCGCATCAACCCTCCTGCAGGGAACTCATGATGGTCTCGGTGCGCGGAAAAGAGGTCGTTTTGGAGTTTGTCAATCTTGTCCTCCCAAGATGTGCTCACGCTGTGGAAGTAGCCTGGCTCGTCAACATCGTGCTGCAGAATGTGGGGTGAGCTGGCGCGAGGCGTGGAGCGGTCATTTTTGGGGCACATCTGACGGTAGGTCTATGACATGACATCGAAGGGGGTCAGAGAATCATCCAAGCCGGAATGCCAAGCGTTGAGAACAGGGGACGTAATAGAACGAGGGAGGGACAGACGGCGATTGAAGCGAATCAACATGGAGTGAACGACGCACCAAGTAGTTCCCAATCATGCGCGAAGCCGACCACTTTACAGTCGCTCCCCAGTGGAAACGAGCCTTCCTGCCGCCAACAGGCGGGTCTTCCCATACGAGGACTTGTCCGGATTGAGTTAGGCGCTGTCGCTCCTTGAGGGTCGGCTCCTCAGTCATGATGGGGATGTCGCCGCGAAGAGCGGCTTCAAAGACGAGGTAGCCATCCAGGTCGCTGCGCGCCCAGACGCGAGGTGGCCAACTGTCATCTGTGGATGGAGTGGCCACAATGGATGTCATCATTCAAGATTTACCAAGGGCGGGGGGGATAGGTACGGGTGAGGAGTTCCTGGGACTGGGGACGCGACCTCCCTGTACACGCGGGGCTTATGAGGAAAGAACACACTAGAGAGAGAGGAATATCCCTCGACCCTGTCCGGACGAGGCGGATCGAATTACTCTATCAAACTGTATAAAGGGAGAGGGAATATATCGAAAATATATTCTCTGTATTAGCTCACACCCGCGATCAGAGACAAAACTCAATTAAGGGAGTGGACTGTGTTGCAGTTCCATGCATCAGCCTCTCTCCATTTACAGGGGTTTCATCGTGGCCATGGCTTATGACAACATTTCCGACGAGTCCAAAATTAGTGGAAAAGACGAAAATCCTACCAAGAGGGGTTAACGGGAGGGAATGCGGAAATACAAAGGTACAGGGCCGCACCTGATATGGACTTAGCGGAAGCAAAAACCTGTCCAAAAAAGGAAAACAATTGAAGGATCACGACAACCGCAATGCTGTGGTCGACTTCGCCTGAGGGTTCCTAGGCTACGCGAAGATCATTGTGTTTGGATGAGAAAATCCCAATATTTGGAAACGAAATGAGCCAATTTTTCGTTGTCGTCGTGAGTGAAACGATGGTGTTCCCAACATGATCATAATGTGCCTTGTGCGGTAGTTTCGCGCCCCGAAGATCAATAATTCCTAAAGATATTTAGCAGGTTCCGAATAACGATGCACAATGCTCCCATTGCCCTAGAAGGTGAATGTTCGTCTCAGACAAATTAATGACGTTTGTTTGCTGCACCAAATAAAACATCACAACGATCGAAATCAACTTGGAACACGCATATCAACGAACACAATGTCGGTATGTACATTTCTTCAAAGAGATACCATGGAATGGACATGATGGAATGACTGGAACTAGGCACCGCACGAGGATGAGAGCGACTTCAAGCCCACCTTTGCTGAGGGCTACAAGCTCGGCGAGGCCAAGGTACGCCACAGTTGATCGTGATCGACTGCGTTTCTCGGGGATTTATCTCGTGATATGCTCCCTCTTTTAGACCGTCAATGACTACGCGAAGCTCGATGCGAACGATGAGGTGCGCTTTACGGCTTTGTTTCCTCTCCGTCGCGCCACTGATCGCGCCACACGATGACCTTGCACCACAGTCTCTCAACCGCTGGAAAGCCTCCCTTGGAATCACAGGGGATGGCGCTGCCCCAGCTACTGGGCCCAAGGTGTGTTTCTACCATTTCCTTCTCCGTCACGACGACGTTGTCAACCGGCCGTGGTCTATCGATAGGTCTCGATCCTAGCGCTTGAGCTCACAAGCCCAACAATCCCTAACAACCAGAAGATCTCTTTCGACCTTTCCAATATCGACTTTGCCAATCAAACTAAGGGTAGTGACCCTATCGTCATCAGGGATAGTCCTATTACTATCAAGGAGGGTGTTGAATATTCGTGCGTTGGTTGCTATCGTTGTCCCCGTCAATCTTTCTAAACTCCCCAAGATAGTGTTGGTGCTAGCTTCCGTGTGAATCACGAGGTGGCTTCTGGATTGAGATACATCCAGGTTGTCAAGCGAGCAGGACTAAAACGTGAGTTAGCCGTACCAACGTTGCCAACCGATCAAACCGAATGACAATTTACGCTTCGCGACAGTCGATAAACTAGAAGCAGTATGGCTTTTTTAAGGCTTCTAGGCATGCAGCTCGGGATCTCTCATGTATTGGTTGCTCTTTAGATGATTGGTTCATATGGTCCAAACCCTGACGGTAAACCCAATGTGCGATCTTTCCACACCGAGGACTCTCCCAGCGGTATGATCGCTAGAACTGGCACCTACAACGTCCGCTCTAAATTTATCGATGATGATGGGCAAGTATATGCGGGTATGTCCCTCTTCATCTAAAATCCAGCGCTCGATTGATTGTTGAGATACCCCCTGTAGACTTCGGGTGGTCCTTCAAGTTGGACAAGAACTGGAAGTCCGCGGACTTCTGCTAAAACCCTGTTTGATAAAATTTGCTATCTATGCCCACCTTCTGCCCATGTATTGCTTCACGGCTGGAGGCATCCACGCCTTGCTCTCTTCTCAGCACTTTGCATCTGTCGAACAGCTACTCACACTCCATGCATACTCCACTCAACCATTTCCTCTCTTCTGATCTCTCCCACCTCTTCCTGGACCCCGCGTTTCCTTGTCCTCGCAGGCCCACTCTCGTAATGCCACATGTACCCTTACACTCTGGAAAATGTGATATCAGTTACAACTACTTCTTGAGAGCGTTCTGGAATCATCGCTACCCCAAGTGGATCTCGGTATCTATTTGTTAAGCCCTCAGATGTTGGCGTGCTGGCCTCTAGGTCCTTTTTCGAGGAAGCAAGTTTCGCTAGGCCACCAATTAGGGCTTTATTCGGTGCTAGCTTGATTTGACTATAATCACCAGAGCAAGCACATCGGGACGAGCTCCGGTGAGATGCTCCTGGCACGCCCTCCATCACAGTAGGCATTTTATTATTAATCTGGTTGACAACTCTCGTGCTTTCTCTGACATCTCCTAAACGGAGTGAGCTGCCTGACTCTTCAACCCATCGCCAGAAATATAATTTTCGATCAACAGTTCAGTACAACAGCGAGAATAAGGCCATTTGCTTCCATTATTTTGCCAGCGCCCCGACTCCTGAGTGTCAGTCCATTTGAATTCTCTTGTCAAGCGGCCCCTCGCTACTTCTCGTCCCTGATAGATTCAGGCGGAAGAGGAGCACGGTCGATAGAGCCCCTGCTCGCCTCCGCACACAGATGAATCGAAGACGCAATGTTCAAGCCTAAAATCGAGGGTGCTCTTGAGCGTAACAGCCTGTTTCACTGCCAGTTATGGCGTGCTGCTCCTCTTTGCGCAAACTCATGTGGGGCTCGTGGTCATGTAGACAGGGGTTGAGCACGTGTGCGCGCTCGATTGTCGATGGTCGATGGGCAGTCACGATCGAGACAGGGTCTGCGCGCGCTGTTACCTGAAAAGGAGGGCCTAGATTCGAGTCAACCAGCATGGCACTCAGCAAGCGGACTCCGCTCGCTGGTGAAATTTCCTCTGAGGTAGTACAGTAGGCCGAAACTTCTTTTTCCTCACTGGAGAAGAATAAAGGCGAACTGATATTTTTCTAGAACGACGGTGGAATACAATGAATGTTGACGTCCTGCATGTGACAGTCCCTATCGACATCCATCTCGATCTAATGACAGGACGTACATGAAGCAGGCACATAATTGCACGGAAACACTAATCTGGCTAGAGCTACAGTATCGTTCCGTTGCCTTGATCGCGATCTGTGCGGATTTTGGAATCCGCTTGAGGACGCAATGATTCTATTCCCTCCTTAAACCCGTTCTCCACGTTTCCATATTTCCTTGCGGTAGAGATCATTTACGCGAAACAGGTAGCGACACGCGTTGCTCGCTCGCTGACATGCGGAGTGCTGAGCAGGCGAATGTATTGATTCACGGGCTCGTTTCTCAGCCAAGAGTCCGTGTCCGACGGAGAGGGACCGAGTCCCGTTTTACTATAGCTTCCGCGACCCTGAAGGCCTCATGCCTCGCCATGGGTGTACGAGCACTCTGTGCACATCTACATGTAGCTGTAGGGTGTGCAGGGCGGTAAGCCTCAGAGCCATTAATCTTATCCTGACATTAGACTCCTAGCTATGTATCATCATGAAGATCCTTTCCTTTACTGCCAGAACACTATTAATAATACATACGGCGTTTAATCTCATGATATATTTTCCTGATACGTCAGGGGGTCTCCGATCAGATTTATTTCTGTCCACGTAGCTGACCAGCGATACGTGCCATGTCTCGCTCACAACGAATAAAAATGATGGAAACATTCATAAATCTATTGTGCACCCAAAAGAATATTGGTGGCCAAATGGGGATCGTGATGCCGGGCTTCCACAGCCACGGTGCCAGTGACACCCTCGCAGAAAAGTGAAACCCATAACCCACCCGCGGCTCCGCGGTTTCGCTACCGATAGTGGCTCCCCCGCAATTTCCTGTTTCGTGCCGCAATTCAGATTCCTTCTAGGCCCTGAATGGGAGCTGGGCCTGATGACTGTATGGCGCTATGTCACTTGTCGCGTTTCAGTTGGAACAAGCACACCATGCAAACGAAAAAGAAGCAAGGATATAGAGCGGATCAGAAGCAGCCTTGATCGAAGGCAAGACATAGGTACATTCAGAACAAATCTGATCATGAGGCACCAGGTACACACACCAGAGACAAAGGTCGATCACCCGAGAAGCCCCGAGAAGCATGATCCCATCACGACAGGAAACGCTCACGGAATCGCTGCAGTGACGTATACCAGGTCGTAATCGCTGAGGCGTCATCGGGCCGAGCTAGAAGACATCAACGAGCTCGGGATTGTGAACCGACGAATTGAGGGCTATTAATTATTAGGCTTGGCATCCTAGTCAATAGCTGAGAATAAGGGCCCGTTCTATCCAGACAGGAAGGAACCAATAGAGGGAAGCAAGGCAGCCGAATTGTGGACAAAGTCAGCAACGGGGCGGAAAGAGCTCCACCTTGCGCTCACACATACCGTCGTAGATAGGAGAACGACGATAAGCGAGAAAGAAAAGCCCCTAACCCAAGCAATTAAGCACACGGACCGCGCGTCGAGCAATGTCATTCATGATCTCTAAAACAAGTGGATCGCTGAAACAGACAGATATTCATGAATATGCTCGCCGGCGGGATCAGCAACCAGGACGCAGGAGCTAATCACCTAGAAGCTTCATTGTTTCACCCAAGGTCAATGATTCATTTTTAGTCGCCGGGTGCTATTGGTCTAGACAATGAGACAAAAGAGGGCAGAGTCTCAGACTCGCTCAAAACGAGCTACCCATGCATTATCGCAGAAACACCACAATAGGAAACTGCAGATCCCCGCTATCGACGGAAGCAGATCCTACGTCGGGACCGTGCTGTGTTCAAGGGGAATGAGGAGCCGCTGTACGGAGGCAAAAAAACGTTTTATGAGCTCCAAGGGGGTGTTGTGATCACAGTGCCAAGACCGTGTTACTATTACCGTCCTGATTAACTGCTATCGTCCAAGCACGTGAAGCGGTGATTTGCGGAGAAGCTTGGTGGGAAGGGACTCAGACAACGAGCTTGGTGTCTTACCAGCAAAAGGTACAATCGGGCATATTGATAAGACGAAAGTGCTATTTCTGACTGAGTTCAGAAGCATGTTGCGGTCCCGAGCCGAGGTCTGGTGAGCAGACTTATATTGTCTCGAGCAAGCAGGCGGAAAAGGGCGGGAGCAACAGGTGATCACGGTCTTCAGGTTGTGGGTACCGAAGCCCTCCCACCTCCCCCGGCTCTTGTTAAATTCACCATAGAAGAAAATAACATACCTGACAATCGATTCGGACCTTGCGGAAACAAGGTCCTTCCATGGAACCAAAGCTGCGACCACACCTTCTCGACATCAACAGAGGCTGCCTGGCGGACAGAATTCTTGGCTCCTTCTGACTGTGGCATGTCCAGCCATTAATAGAAACAGCCTGCAAACTGTGGAAGCTCGCACGCTGCTTGGCATAGAGGCGTCTTTGACTTGCGGTTACCGAGGCCTCGCAAGCGGGCTCGCGCGGCGGGCACACACGCTGATGACAGTTGCACACGCACACACCACCCCACATGGGGTGATATACGTTTCAAAGCCACCACCCGCCGGTCCGTAGCCGTGCAGTTGCATCATATGCTTGAACAAACTTGATCCATGCTATGCGCGCGAAGGATGAACGGCCCATTGATCTAACCAGAGCGTTGGTGTGCTCATTACTTTTTTTTACTCAGCTTGACAGGATAATCGATCGGCTCATGACCCAGCCGGTGACTAAGTTCGGGTATGGTGGTGCTGATCGCTCCTCCGAACATTGTTCGCTCGGTCTGGTCGGTTCTTGACTCCGTCAGGCATTTGGCTGACCGAGTCAGGTCCTGACCTCCACCTTTTCCTTCCCCGTCTCGCAGCCTCTTCGCTCTCGCTTTTCTTGCTTTCGTTCTTTGGCATCTAGCTGTTCAAAATTACGAATTATGACGAGCACTGTAACGAAATCTAATGACAGCCAGCTCGGGTCGGAATCGAGGCCGCTGCTGAGCAAGGTGAAAATATCGTCCACCGCTGGCAAGACCAAAACCAAGGCCAAGGCTCGCAAGGCGACGCCTCTGCCTATAGCTGCTCTCCTCATTCTTGCGTTCGTGCGATTGGCAGAGCCAATCAATTTCACTCAGGTGAGTCCACTGCTGCTATTTCATCGAACAAGAAAAAGCTGCTGGAGTCGTTCGATTCTGACTCATCGTCCTCGACAGCTATTTCCGTACATCAATCAAGTATGCATCGTTCTCTCTTGTGATGTGGCCTGTGCACACAATAATGAACGCCCTAACGTCTTCACGAATGTCATATAGATGATCGAGTACCTCGGGATCGCCGGACCGGAAGATGTGGGCTACTATAGTGGCATCGTCGACTCATGTTTTTCGTTTTCGCAACTGTTTACTGTGAGTAGGGACTCCTCAGAGTGTTCCCTAAGTGCTTTGTTAGCTTGGTAGTCAGTACTAATATCGTTATTTCTTACTATTAGATTTATTTCTGGTCTTCGCTATCTGATCGGATAGGAAGGAAACCAGTCATTATGATCGGCGTCTCTGGAGCTGCCCTCAGCGCAGCATGCTTTGGCTTCAGCACATCCCTTCCAATGATGGTCATATCACGCTCTATAGCGGGTGCTCTCAGTGGCAACGTTGCCGTCGTCAGCTCAATGCTTAGTGAGATGACAGATGAAACGAACCAAGGGAAAGGTAAGTTTAATGATTTTCGAGAAATCAAAATTACGAGAACATCACTAACGACCACGGCGTCCCTGAATGATAGCTTTCCCTCTGTTGGGCGTTACGTGGTACCTTGGTTGCATCATGTAAGTGTACTCCCTCTTCTCTTGCGTCTTAGCCCCTTTTTTCTTCGGGTAGTCGGCCGAGTTTATGGTTCTAATCTTGTTACTTTTTGTACCGAATAGTGGGCCAATGTTGGGTGGGAACCTGTCGAACCCAATGAAGCAGTGGCCGGAGACTTTCCAACACTTCCCTATCTTCCAGACTTACGTGAGTGCCTCGAGCAAATCTCAGCTGACCCCCGTGGTCGCTCAGTCCGCCTAGATCATCTAACTTTGGTTGTGATAGCCGTATCTTCTTCCATGCTTAGTCTCGTCATCCTTCTCCGTGGTAGCGATCATCATGTGTGCGCTGTTTGTCGAAGAGGTATGTGTGCCAAGAATAGCCATCTCCGAGCGAGCTTGGGCAACTCATGAATTATCGATTATGTTGTAGACCCTCCCATCCAAGGTAGCAGCCAAGAAAGCTGCACTAGAGCGGAAGAATCGCTTCCTTGACTCGAAGTCGTCATCTCCCTCGCCTTCACCGTCGCTCTATGGATCTACTTCATTGAGCACCCCCATCAGCACGCCTTCGACATCTGCCTCCACTCGCGTTAGCTCCCCAGCCCCCACGCCCACTGGTACCTCGAAGGCTCCGCTGTCCCCCATCCTACCACTGGTATCCTCAGATGAGGCCGAAACCCCCAAGGAGGAGAAGAAGCCTGTGACAGTGTTTGATCTTCTAGCCAGGCCCCACATTCGTGCTGTGCTTGCTTCCGGCGCCATGTTCAGCTTCTTGGGAGTTGGCTTTGATGTCATCTTCACACTATACTCGTACACGCTCGTGCGGTTGGGTGGTATGGGGCGAACTGTAAGTCTCCAATTCCGGATTTATTTCTCTTCATCCAACAGGAAAGCATAGCTAACTGGCTTGTTTGCAACCCCTCACCATATACTGATTATCTCCTTGACTTACTGTCGGTTTAGCCCACTCAAATCGGATGGGCCCTCGCAGCCTCAGGCGTCGTGGGCATCTTCTCTGCTATCTTCGTCTTCCCCCACATTCAGCGCCGATTTAACAACCGCCTTGCATACACGTTCTTTGCTGCGTTCTGGGCTGTCGCGTTTGCTATGATGCCACTCGGGAACTTGATGGCGCGAGCCGCGGAGCGCGTGGGTGATGAGACCCTCGTATGGATCGCGACGACCCTGATCCTAGCGCCGGTGCGGCTTGCAGTCTACGTGTATCCGTATGTCCCAAGTTCCTTTTTCTCCCCTCTCTCCCTCCCTGGTCTTTTACTGTCTCAAGTCTTTACTCACTACGTTTTGCTCTCCCCTATCTATTCTACAGGCTTCAGTTGATCATCATCAAATCTTCAGTAGAGGATTCATCCCATCTAGGAACGATGTTCGGTCTCCAGCAAACCACGTCCTCGATCGCGCGAGGCATTGCCCCTGCTTTTATTTCATCGCTCTTTGCCTTCTCGATTGACCATCGCGAGGGTTCATGGATCGGGATGGGCGGCAATCTCGTGTGGGTTGTGTTGGTGGCAGCTGGTGTAGCTGCTGTGCCGATGAGCGCGCGAGTAATCGATGTGAAGGCTCCGGACAGCCTACTTGTAGCAGACGAGGAGGAGGGTGTTGAGGAGGAACAGGAGGAGGATATGCGAGTGCGAGTGGCAGAGGGTGTGGATGCACGTCCCGAGATCCTAGACGCGGAGGAAAGCCAGGCGTCGTGAACTGGTGGTGATGTTGTTTTCATCTTGGCTTTCCTTTGTTCTTTCCGCTTTTTTTTTTCTTGGTTTATTCCTTCTTCCTTGATGTGCATTCAATTTGTGTGCACCCGGAAGCAGTGGAATTGCTGCGTTTGTAGCTGTAGATGGTAGAACTACAGCCATCAGTGAATAAATACATAAATATTAGATTTTTCCTTCGAGGAGTCGTGTGGAGTGGGGTGTGACCCGCAAGCGCCGTCGAGGCAAGCTGTGACTCGACCAATATGAAGATCATTCCAGAACAAGTCCTTCTAGAGATTCTCCAGAATTCAGGATTCCTCGATATTGTGAGGTGCCGTGCCGTGAGTCAACACCATCAGGAGAACAGATTCCAGCGATTGCTCCGACCGATCGAAGATATAAACGCTACTTCTCGTTGGATAGGTTTGCCGACGGTGGAATGAGATCATATCATCTTCAGTTGCTCTGCAATATATCGTGTGGCTCGGTATATTTGACAAAGAGGACGGCGACTCGATGTTCGCGCCTCAGTCCTCCGTTGAACGACTAAAAATCTTGCTGGAGCAGGAGGCTGCTTGGGCGAATCTCGCCCCTCGCAGTCGGGAGTTCCCCACCATTGATCGGAGAGGAGTCTCGATACGGCTCAGCGACCATGGAGTTGCGTTTCAAATCCCCGGGGACCACCAAACAACACTGGTCTTCCACAGTCTGCCTTCCATGATCTCCAAACAAAACCTAGCACCCTCCCCAGAAGTAACCCTCGTGGAAAATCTAGCATCTTGGAAGCTGTTGTGGGAGCATGCACATCACAGTCTTTATGTTTTTACTACCACGTATGTTCTTGCTTGCTATCGCTCAACTGTATCAAGTAGGGATGACGATCTTCATTTTGGATTCTAAGGGAGAGAATCAACGCAGACCTCTCCCAGCCTCTTCTTCGGCTTTGTGCCACTTCGATCCCGGAAACGCCTCATCCTTCCACTCAAAAACCTATTGTTTGTGGGTCCGACCTTCAAATTACTCCTGATAGCCTAGACCACCGAATTATTCGAACCACCATCCATGACCGTCTACTTTTGCTAGAGATTGCTGTCGGAGCCGATGTCGAGGCACTCACTCCACCCGCCGCGTATGTCGTTGTCTGGGACTGGATTGCTGGTGGCTTGATCGCGGTAGGTCCAATATCATATCAGCTCCGTTCTCGCCGCGACTGCATACGCTCACTATCACTGATAAATATCCTAAGCGGCTACACATCACAGATGATTCCCTCTCCCAACCATACGCTTGTCGCCTTATAACACCCTCATCCCTCATTGTTGTCCACCACATTCCAAACGCTTCCTCTAACGTTGCGATCAAAGTCAACGTCTATGATCTTCTGGAACGGCGAGGCCAGGCTGCTCCAGACTTGCCCGTCCTTAAACGTACCTTTCTCCTCCCTGAGGTGATTGGATGGGCATCTTTTGAGGTCTTATTACGTACTGCTGAATCAGATGATGAAACCCCAAAATACTCTGACTCCAGAGACGCCGAAACATCATCCCAACGTCGTCCTAGAAGCTCAAAACCATTTTACCCCACCAATCCAGAGCAGTTGTGCCAGATTGAGCTCACTACCAAAGGCGAAAATCGGTCTACTTGGCAATTCATCTTTCTACAAAGCACACTACTCCAAAACTATGACGCAGAAGTGGTCGCATGGGATAAGTGGGGGGCCTCTTCCGCTGCATGCTTCTATCACGATATAGAGCCATGGGACTTCCCTATGCAAGCAATCTCTGGCTCACGCCTTGCTCGTTGTCGGAGACTATCCCTCCTAGAAAGTGCTGAACCTACCCTGAACCAGGGCAGGGCCGAAAGGGTCATAGCCCTCGAGTTATTCGATTTCAGCCCTGCCCGAGTGAGGCGGTCCACTAGACCCGAATCATGGCCTCGACAACCATCGACTACCCAACAGCAATCATTTCAAACCATGAAACATGAGTCTGGGAGTGGACCTCGCCTCTGGACAGACACAAACACTCTTGAGATTCCGTTCGTTGTAACGCCTATGACTGCAAGGCTTCCATACACTCGGAAAGTTGTGACAAAGCTAGAATGGCAACACCTAGTTTTGGTTCCCATCCTCATGGATTCCCAGAGGATTCTTCTCCTTCAAAGAAGGGTAAGGTTCTTATTCATCTCACGCGGTGCTGAGAAACTTTGCTGATTTGTTGGTACAGGGCATTGACCTTGGCTCATCCAAGGACGAAGGAATCCTGATGACCTTTTGATTTTAATATTCGCCGTTCAAATTCAAGTGATCCATGGCTCTCTGTTTTAGTCCCGTAGTTTCCCGAGATATAGCTTGTTTGAGAACGAAGTCCCTCCCACCTATTCGGTTCACGAACACAGTCAAACCAGAGTGAGCTTAGATTAGCAACTTCTGGTGCCGAGGCGAATGGCCTTACCGTTCCTCGAGGCCTACTATTTATCGCTTCGCCTCAATGACAGTATTGCTCAATCAATGAAACTTGCCCGTTCGGCTTCGAGGGATATTCTTACGATCTTGCAGTAAGGGCTTCAATAGCATGCCACAAATACGAACACAATATTTTCGATATCAAACTACCAATGATTCATAGTTGCGGATAAGCCATCGACACAGTAGCTAGCTTGTAATGAATTCCGAGTGACTTGTTCTCCTTGATAGATAACTCTTTCATCGCTCCAGTACAGTGCTCGTTGTTGGAACGTAGTGGTTCCATTTAGATGAAGGTAAGACAAAAGATGTTCTGTTTTAAGTGAGGCATCAACTGTGCCAGTTATTACGCATCACGGCGAACCAACCCCCTTCCTTTCCATACCATACATGTTACCGATTGCGTGGATGGGCTTTTTTTCCATGACGATCCAACCACTACCTCTTGAGGGTCGAGATCCATATGATTCATTCAGCTCTTTTCATAGGAGACCACAATCTCATGAAAATGGTATCTTAATCTGAAATGTCGCGCTCCTTTAGCTCTTGGCAACAGTTGCTCCAATAGGTCGTCGTTGACGTCAACAAAACCAAAGTGTCATCGTCAATATGGTCGTCGTTCCCGAAGAAACCATAGTCCAGATTCTTTTAAACGTGGATTTTCTAGAAATTGTCAAATGCCGCGCTGTGGGTGACCGCATCTCGCATAAAATGTACAATTTTTCTACTAATTTTGTAACATCCCCGTCGTGCTATTATGCCTTCTTTCCAGGTGTCACGGCATTGGAACTTGTCGATATCTTCGTCTGCTGCCCTTCAGTATATAGTTTGGCTTGGAATACACGGTAAAGAGGATGGAGATCCCGATTTTACGCCTCGATCATCCCTCGATCGGCTACAAGCCTTATTGCAACAGGAAAGTGCATGGGGACAGATGATCCCTCGTCGAGTTGATTTTCCCGAGACAGCCAGGGATAGTTTCGAGCAGCAACTGAATAATGGTGGCCTCGTACGCCTCTGCATGAATCTTGATCCTGTCCTTTTGCAACAAGGTCAATCGGCCATTGTTTTCATGAGCCTTCGGCTTCCATCGATGGTTCTCCCTCAGAGTTTCAACCTGCAGCCAGAAGTAAGCTTTATTCAAGGCGTCGGACACTGGCATCACTCGTGGGACTTTCATCGAAATGGGGTTCACATACTGACCACAAAGTATGTCCTCTCAAGCTCACTATCATCTAATTTTATTGCTGTATTATTCACTGCTTCGTGAAGCAATCAAATTGCACTCGACCTCTCGGAGCCGGTGATTCGTTTGCGGAGCACGACAATCCCTGATGATCCCAACCCTTTTGCTAGAATCACCGATATTTACGCCTCCGATCTACAAATAACTCGTCCCTCCAACGATGGGCCGGCGACTACTGCTTACCGCGTCGATAGGACAGACATAAGCGGCCATCTTCTTCTTCTAGAGATCTCTGCACAAGAAGAAATAGACCCCGGATCTCGCTCTGTTATCATCATCATCTGGGACTGGATAGCTGGGAAGATCATGGCGGTTAGTCCAACAACTCACTCTTCCTACTCTACCACCTGAACTCGACGATGTTATTTTGCAATTTCTACAGCGCTTAGGCTTTAGGACACCTAGTGACACATCTCATAAGGCATATTCGGGGCATCTCTCATCATCAACGACCCTTGCTGTCGTCCAATATTCTCCATTTGCACATCCTTGTGTTATTATCAAAGTATACGATCTACCGTGTAGCCTAGAGAGTTCTGAAGAAGCTCTCATGCCAGCTCTGCGCCGCACCTTCCTCCTCCCTGCAATGCACGATGTCGATTTTCTCAATTTCACATTCAGCATCGCTAAGCCAGACGAGACGCCGAAATGGCCGTCTTCCAGGCTTTCCCAAACGGCTGGGACTACGGCTCCTGCACCTTTAAAACCATTCCGCCCTGCGGAGCAGTGGGGCCTATGCCAGCTTGAGGTCGAGACTCGACGCCATTCCTGGCACTTCCTATTTCCACGAAGCGCTCTACTTCGGGATTATGGCAATGATATGGTGGCTTGGGAGGACTGGGGCGCTTCTGAGGCCGCATGCTTTTGCAGTGGTATAGGTTGGGCGACAAAACCGCTTCAAGCCCTCTCGGGCTCCCGTCTGGCGTGTGTTCGGTGGATGGCGGAGCCACGTAATAGCGAAACAGCTCAAGGCGAAAGCGTAGCACAGCCTTTGCGGGTGCTAGAAATCATCGATTTCAACCCAATCCGCGCGCGGCGCTCGGCGCGACCGGGCAGCTCAAGGCGAAAGCGTAGCACAGCCTTTGCGGGTGCTAGAAATCATCGATTTCAACCCAATCCGCGCGCGGCGCTCGGCGCGACCGGGGTCGTGGCCTCGCGAACTTACAGTAAATCAAGAGTCATCCGAACTCGTCCATCACGAGCACGGGAATGGTATTGGCCTCTGGGCAACCAAGTTCCCTGATGATGTGCCATTCCTTCAGTGGCCTATTCCAGTGGGCCTTCCGTACACGATTAAACGATTGGAAAAGCCCGAGTGGCAAGCTCAGGGCCAGCAGATTAACCAGGTTCTGATGGATTCTGAACATGTTGTCCTGATAAAAAGAGTTTGTATTATCGCTGCGGTGTTTTGATTCGGTCACTTATGCGTCTTTGTAGGACCTGCAATTGGATAGGGATCTAGCAGAAGTCATGACATTCTGATCATGCCATGCGACCGACTCTTTCACCCAAACACGACTGCGAACCGTGTCAACAAGGCTGTTCTCTATGCCAGAAAAAAATAACTCAATGAAGTTTCTCCTTGTCGATTTCATAGGTACCGGTCACTGTATTCTGTAATAGAGCTATAATATCTCATGGTGTGGCAGCTTGACAACATCTACCTCGGGCCCGCGAGAGTTGACGTGTTGTTGACATCGGTTTAACCGAGCTACGCACCAAACCCATCACAAGCTTTTTCAACTAAGAAGTGATACGAATGAATGGAATTTCATGCCAAAATTACATGCTTCTATGCTTGCATCCGTCCACGGTCCTTGGAGTGATCTGTTGCCTCTGACTTTGAGTCACGTTCGGCTAGTTGTGACCGCGCTCCCTCAACTTGGTCCTGCTCCCACGTATCCCGCCTTCCCTAGTTCACGCACTCTCTCTGCGGTGTCTTTTGAGAGTCCAGACCGCTCGCACTTGTTCTAATGAGCCTCACGAGCGAGACAGCGAGCTTCCCCGAGAGCCCATCACAATCTTCCGACTTGGAGTCAAGGCCATTGCTCCATGACACACCAATGCCTGCTACTGGTGGAGGGGTTAATCGAACATTAATATTGAAACCCCATGGAAGAACGCCTCTGCCTCTAGCAGCACTGCTGATTCTGGCATTTGTGAGGATTGCTGAGCCAATAAACTTCACGCAGGTGAGTCATATTTGATTGCTATAACGTTTATAGATTCTGACAGAGCCCCCGACCGTTTCCCTGTAGCTTTTTCCATATGTGAACCAAGTATGTGTTCCTTTGTCCAGATGAAAACTATGAAAAGGCTTCACGCGCCAATTGGTACAATCTCCGATAGATGATTGAGGACCTTGGGATCGCGACCCCGGAGAACGTCGGCTACTACTCTGGAATGGTAGACTCGTGCTTCTCATTTGCGCAGCTTCTTACGGTTGGTTCTGTTCATATAGGACTACTTCATCTACCTCGATTGCATACACTTACTACTCGTTCCCTTGCTTTTCCACTAGATTTATTTCTGGTCCACTCTATCTGACCGCATAGGAAGGAAACCAGTCATCATGATGGGCGTGTCTGGCGCCGCGCTTAGCGCATTCTGCTTTGGTTTCAGCACATCGCTGCCAGGAATGTTGATATCGCGATCAATGGCAGGCGCACTGAGTGGGAACGTGGCCGTTGTGAATTCAATGGTTAGCGAGATGACGGACGACTCAAACCAAGGTGCAGGTAAGTTGTGCCATTCGAGGAGATCTGAAAACATCCATCTGAATCATCCTCTGTTCCGTATAATAATAGCTTTCCCCTTGCTGGGTGCCACGTGGTACGTTGGCTGCATAATGTAAGTCTAAAATCTCGAAGTGTGGACCCATTTCACCCGTGGTGCTCTTAATCTTACATGATGTTCTCGCCAGCGGCCCAATGATCGGCGGCGGCCTCTCGAACCCCTCAATAAAATGGCCCGAACTGGTCAAAAGGTTCCCCATATTTCAGACCTACGTGAGTGTTCTTGTAATCATTCCCACTGGATGGGAAAAATTGGCAACTGGTGCCTCAAAGAAGTTTTTACAGCCTTATCTTCTTCCTTGTCTTGTCTCGTCATCTTTCTCAGTCTTTGCCGTGATGGTATGCGGCGTATTTGTTCAAGAGGTATACACCAAGTCCCAGGTCTATGTGGTACAGAAGATCCTCACCCTTGCTTTCGCAGACTCTTCCGTCCAAAGTGGCAGCTAGAAAAGCCGCTGCCGAGCGGAACAGTGGCTCACTGGACCCTGCATCCTCGGCCTCACCCTCCATTCTCAATTATGGATCTGGTGGCACGAGCACATCCGCGGCCCCCACATCTTCCCCTGATACTGCTCTACATCAAGCGTCCTTCCCACAACCTTCGACCTTCGTGAGAAGCCCTCCTGAAGCTGAGCCTACGCCACGAAAAAGAATACTTCTACACCTCCTCTCGAAACCTGAGATTCGCGCAATCCTAACCGCAGCATTTTTGTTCAACCTGGTGGGCATTGGATTCGATGTAGTGTTCACGCTATATTCGTACACCAGCGTGGAATTGGGTGGGATGTCGCGAACTGTAAGTCCTACCTTCACTTCGCGGGCGGCTTTGCGACTGCAGCTTCTTAATCTTTTTCTACACCTTCCGCTCATTTCTCGGTTGAAACGGTAACCCAACCGTAGCCGACTCAAATAGGTTGGGTCCTTGCCATCTCAGGCATTGTTGGAACCGTCTCCGCTCTTTCCATCTTTCCTCATATACAGCGTCGCTTCAACAACCGTCATCTATACACCTTCTTCTCAGTGTTCTGGCCAATCACATACGCTTTGATGCCTATGGGAAATCTTGTGGCGCGCCGAGTTAAGCGAGCAGATACCAAAGGGGGTGTTGCTGCGGAGGGGTGGCTATGGGCAGCGATAGCCATGATTTTAACCCCTGAGAAGATTGCGGTCAACCTCTATCCGTGAGTCTCACTCCCTCACTTCATCTCGCGTGCACCAGTCCTCGGTTGCGCAAGATTAGCCAGAAACTCTCTTTTGCCTCCATCTCTAATTGTAATTCTCCACTGACGCCAACCATTACCTTTGATTTATGATCTAGCCTGACCATGATCATCATCAAGTCCTCTATAGATGACCCAGGTCACTTAGGAAGCATGTTTGGCCTCCAACAAACCACGTCTGCCGTTGCACGCGGTATTGCACCTTATTTCGTGTCTACCTTGTTCGCATTCTCCGTCGATCGGAGGGTCTTGGGAGGCAATCTCATTTGGATAGTAATGGTAGTACTGAGCCTTTTGGGGGTAGCAATGACTCTGAAGGTAGCGGATGTCCCTGCACCTCAAATATTGCTAGCGACGGACCAAGGACATGACGAGGACGAGGCTGGCCCATAAATAGAGTTACGTACCGTGAGAATGAACGGTCGGTGCAAATGCATGCAAGCAGAGGTTGTTGACAGCCTGCAACCAGCCTCCACCATTGTTTTTTAACTGGGTCGGTATTCTCCACCAGCGCCATTTACTCGTAGCAGGCAGCAGGCGCTCGCTCTTCTATCCACACCAGCGCCTCCACAGTTGCCGTAGTAGTCCATGCTAATCAATGCAGCATTGCCTCATGTCCACCGGTCATGACAGCCCGTGACCGATCTTCAACTCAACTTGATTTCTATATAATCCTTTCGACTTCACGCTCTTTGTGGCATTCGAGGAATAGAACGACCCCTCGCTCTTATTTCTAATGAGCTCACCGAGCAATACAACGTCCGAATCCCTCCATGGGAATTCATCGGAATATTCTGGCCTGGAGTCAAGACCATTGCTTGCTGGGAGGCCAAGAGACGTCACTATCGCCGAGAGAGATCGCCCCTTGAAGCCACTGGCTCGGAAACCGACGCCACTACCTCTCGCAGCTTTGTTGATCCTGGCGTTTGTTCGCGTCGCCGAGCCAATAAATTTCACTCAAGTGAGTCATAACTGAGCCTTTGATCAATAAATTGGACCTCACATCAAGAAATAGCTTTTCCCATATGTCAATCAAGTGCGTACCGCTTCAGCAGTAAACGACTCAGGTGAGAGTTTCAGGGCTGAGTCGTTGCAATTTTCGACCCAGATGGTGGAAGACTTGGGGATAGCGGCCCCAGAGAATGTTGGATACTACTCTGGACTTGCGGACTCCTGCTTCTCGTTTGCTCAATTGCTTACTGTGAGTATCTGCGATAACACGAAGTCATATTCTAATCTGATGGCTTACCAATAGATTTACTTCTGGTCTTCTCTATCAGACCGCATAGGCAGGAAGCCAGTAGTTATGATAGGCGTATCTGGCGCTGCCCTCAGTGCAGCTTGCTTCGGATTCAGCAGTTCATTGCCGGCAATGTTGATATCACGCTCGATTGCTGGCGCGTTGAGCGGGAATGCAGCCGTCGTGAACTCGATGGTGAGTGAGATGACTGATGAGACAAATCAAGGCGCAGGTGAGACCATCTGTTCAATCAACCACGGCTCAGAAATTCGCATTCCTGATAAATTTCTTGCGTCCAGCTTTCCCTTTGCTAGGTGCTACTTGGTACATCGGCTGTATAATGTGAGTCCAAGAAAGTATTTTGGGGGCAATCCTCCAGCCTAAGGGGCTCTCACTTTGCTAGTGGCCCAGTGGTGGGCGGGAGTCTCTCAAATCCATCCAGGAAGTGGCCGGAAATGGTCAAGAAGTTCCCCATATTCCAAACTTACGTGAGTGATCTCACGCACTTAAGCCATCAAGAGCGGCCTGCCATCAGAAAGCGCTCAGTGAATCTTTGGCAGCCATATCTCCTTCCCTGCCTTGTTTCATCATCTTTCTCAGTTGTGGCTGTGATCACATGTGGCTTATTTGTCCAAGAGGTATGTCCTAGGCCCTGGTCTTGGTGCGCTGTCTAATATCTTGACTATTACGTCTGCAGACCCTCCCATCTAAAGTGGCAGCCAACAACCCCGCTGCAAAGGGGGACACTGGCTCATTAAACCCACCATCGTCTGCATCACCTTCAGTCCCACATTATGGATCTGTTCGGTCTGGTGTACCAGCCGCTTCTACATCATCCTCCGTTGAAATCTCATCTGCATCCAATGATACGTCGAAACACACATCCCTCCTGGTACCTTCGTCCTCTAACGTGCCAAACAGCGCTTCGGAGGCTCCGTCGAGGAAAGGCCAAAAAGAAGGGCTTCTTTACCTTCTCTCCAAGCGTGAGATCCGCGCGGTCCTCATAGCAGCATTCCTATTCAACTTGCTGGGCGTTGGGTTCGATGTAGTATTCACGTTGTACTCGTACACCCGCGTGGAGTTGGGTGGAATGGCTCGAACCGTAAGTTGGCTTTACTTTCGTTAGCAACCTCGGACTGGCAACCTTCTGCTGACCCTCCTTTTCAATCCTCGCGCGGCTGTGTATTCTGGTAACATTCTTCTCCAATCTATCAACCCCAAATGAACGCCATCCATAGCCCACTCAGATTGGCTGGATTCTGGCTATATCAGGCATGGTTGGAACTACCTCTGCACTGTTCATCTTCCCTAGGATTCAGCGCCGCTTCAACAATCGCCAGCTGTATACGTTCTTTTCAGGGTTTTGGCCAATCACGTTTGCCTTGATGCCTGTTGGTAATTTGGCGGCCCGCTGGGTCAAGCAGGTAGAAAGCAAAGGGAAGCCGGCCATGGAGGTTTGGCTATGGGGAGCTTTTATTATGATTTTAGCCCCAAAGATGATCGCAGTGAATCTGTATCCGTGAGTCCTATTCTTTAAATCAATGAAAAAGTGTGTTGTGTAGCAATAGTACTGATGCCGCTTGGTCGCATGCTTCTCAATCGACACGCATTTCGTCATATCGTTCTCTAACGCGTGAAATCTACGGCTCAGCTTAACGATGATCATCGTCAAGTCTTCCGTGGATAATCCAGCTCATTTAGGAAGTATGTTTGGGCTCCAGCAAACCACGTCCGCTATCGCCCGCGGAATAGCTCCGTATTTTGTGTCCTCACTGTTCGCATTTTCGGTCGATCGGAAAGCGTTCGGTGGCACCCTCATTTGGGTGGTCATGGTGGTGTTGAGCCTCTGTGGAGTCCTGCTGAGTACCAGGGTGGTAAACGTTCCTGCACCTCGAATCTTACTCAGGGCAGGGCGCGAAGATGACGAAAGGGGACATAGAGATGTATCATAATCATTGAATGTGCTCAAAACGAACAATCCGGCGTAAACATGTGCAAGCAAAAACTAAGGGGTATATGAATGCATGCATCCTTGTTGCTGTTCGAGGCCACGTTGGTTCTCACTTGACTAGCGTTAAACTTCCACTGAGTCGTTCTATCTCCCTCCGATTGAGTCGCTACTTGTGTTTCTACCATGAGCGCTACGAGGAAAGCGCCCAGCCTGACAGAGGCTTGCTCAGAAATTACCGACCTCGAGCAAAGATCGCTGCTTCCCCACGCTCCGGAGTCTGATCAGAATCGTGCGCATAATCAAGAGGTGGCACCTCGAGTCCGGGCCAGGACGCCACTCCCTGTCGTGGCGTTGTTGATCCTGTTGGTTGTTAGGATCGTCGAGCCCATCGGCTTCTCTCAGGTGAGTATGAGCAACTTTACAACTCATTTGATTATTACTAATCAACCTCATCTATCGGCGTCCCAGATATTTCCATATATGAATCAAGTTCGTGAACCACCTGTAAAGATGAGCTAACTGAGCTTCAATAGCTAAGCTGAGGTCTTTTAGATGATTGAACACCTTGGAATAGCAGCCCCTGAGGATATTGGCTATTATTCTGGATTAGTTGATACATGCTTATCGTTTGCACAACTGGCCACAGTAAGTATAGTCGATTCTGCTTTGATTCAATATATCATTAATTCACCTCACATTCCCGGGGCTTTCAAGGTTTATTTCTGGTCCTCTTTGTCTGATCGAATAGGGAGGAAGCCAGTCGTCATTATTGGGGTGTCGGGTGCCGCGCTGAGTGCAGTGTGCTTTGGATTTAGCACATCTTTACCAGCAATGCTAGCATCACGCTCAATAGCGGGTGCGCTAGGTGGTAATGCCGCCGTCGTAAGCTCTATGGTGGGCGAGATGACGGATGAGACCAATCAAGGAATAGGTGCAGCGTTACACCTAGAGCTCATAAGACGTTTTGAGCGGCTGACAAAGTTCGTCTCTCTCAGCCTTCATCTTACTCGGTGCCACATGGTGGATTGGCTGCATTCTGTGAGTGAGAGGTCCATTTGATACGCGCCCTATATGTCGAAGTTGAATATCTATATTTCTTTGAACGTTTTCCCAGGGGCCCAGCGCTAGGCGGAGCTCTCTCTAACCCAGCGACGAAGTGGCCTGAGATATTCAAGCCGTATCCCTTATTTCAAACCTATGTGAGTATTTCCTAGACCTATATACAAGCTTTCGAAAGTCGACCGATACCCTAACTACTCCCTTCTACAGCCGTACTTGCTGCCGTGCCATGTTTCGTCACTGCTATCAATGATTTCGGCTTTTGCGTGTGGAATATTCGTTAAAGAGGCAAGTTCATCGTGAATTTACGATTTCTGTTTCTGGACTCTTTCCCTAAATTATCTGAAAATTGACAGACGCTCCCGCTGAAAATTGCGAGAGAGATGAACGGTATACAACGTGAAACTGCCCCAACCAGCTCAATATTGCGAGCCTCATCTTCGGTCCATCATTATGGCTCCATCACGTCGAACACGCCTCATTCTTCCACACGCGCCAAAGTTATTTCTGTCACCAACCAAGATCGCACCACGTCTAAGGCTCCAAGCTCTTTAGCGACTCATACCGATGATAATCATGACCTCCAGCCTACAGGGCAACAGGGAACTTCTACATTGATCACTCTGATCTCTCAGCCTCATATCCGTGCCATCCTTGCCGTGAACTTCGTATTCAACGTGGTCAGGGATGGCTTTGACGAGGTTTTTGCGTTATATTCTTACACCCGGGTGGATTTAGGTGGCATGGGCCTCACTGTCAGTCCCCATCAATTGCATCCTTTTTTCAAACAAGAAGTCAACGTGCTGGCAACCTCGCTCGTTCTCTTTGCACTTCTTGTTCATTTGGGGGCATAAATCATATATTAAACACTGGATTATCGTATAGCCTTCACAAATAGGCTGGATTCTCTCCATTTCAGGCACTGTCGGGACATCTTCCCTCTTAGCTCTCCCATATCTCCAATATCGATTCAACAACCGCCATCTGTACACATTCTTTGCATGTTTCACCCCCGTCACGTTCGCCTTGATGCCCATCGGCCATTTGGTAGCATCTCAGACCAACGGGACTGCTGACAGCCGGTTGTGGGTGGCATTGGGAATAATTCTCATACCCACAAAAATATCGGTGAACCTCTACCCGTAAGTCAGATAGTTTCCACACAAACCATCCTATCTTTGCTATAATCATATGGAAACCAACGATTTCGTTCCTGTCTTCTAGTCTCACTATGATTATTGTCAAATCCTCGGTAGATAACCCTTCCCATCTGGGGAGCATGTTTGGGTTCCAACAGACAACAGCATCGATCGCGCGCGGGATTGCACCTTACTTCGCGTCCTCCCTGTTTGCGCTCTCAGTTGGTCGGAATTTATTAGGAGGTAATCTTGTCTGGGTGATCATGGTCTTGCTTGGCTTATGTGGCGTGTGGATGAGCACACGGGTAAGAAATGTCCAGGCCCCTCAAAGACTATTCGCTACGGGAAGAAATGATGGAAGCATGGATAATTGAGAAATCCCAACAAGCCGGGGTCGATTGCCCTGTTAGAGTAGAGAGACTACCATGTTTTAAGGCCAGCTTCTATATTGTTGCTGCAACACACCTGCTCATGGTGGTGCTGAGCCCAATTGTCGCGCGACATTCATTCCCCTAGCTCTTGAGCATTGTTCACAAGAGAACAGGGAACCGCATATAATGACGAGAAGGAATCTGGGAGAGAATTGCAGATGAGTGATCGGCATAAACACTCACAAACAGGTTCTCTGAGTCAGTCCTGCATGCATGCATACGTGCTACTGTTTGCTACGCAATTTGCTTCAACTTGAAAAGTTTCGGAATCATACGAGGTAGCGGTGTTATTCGCAGCAAGTTCAGCCGCAGTTGTGTCACATAATGAGCCTAGCAACAAGGACAGCAAGCCACCCCCTTGCGGCTCACTCGGATTCAGAAGATCTAGAATCACAAAACCTACTCAGCCCAGTATTAGAAAACAATATAAATTCCTCCCCAAACCAGATAACAACACCTCGAGTCCGGGTTATGACACCATTACCCTTACCCTCGTTGTTGATCCTTCTCTTGGTTAGGATTGCGGAACCCATCAATCTCACACAGGTAAGAATCAGAATTATGGCTAGCATAATGTTCCATCTGACCCCAGCTACTGACATTATAGGTTTTTCCCTATGTAAATCAAGTTTGTAGTCCACTGGATACGCTCGCAATCGGACAGCCGGGATCCTCATCCTTAGATCTTGTAGATGATTGAGGACCTGAGGATAACTACTCCCGAGGACGTTGGCTACTACTCCGGGCTCGTCGACTCATGCTTCTCATTAGCGGAACTGGTAACTGTAAATCAACCTTGTCACCGAATTGTCAAACATCCCTCTGATTAGTGCCTTGACATTGTGGAAAGGTTTATTACTGGTCATCTCTATCCGACCGGGTGGGGAGAAAACCTGTGGTAATTCTTGGGGTGTCTGGTGCTGCACTTAGTGCAGCATGCTTTGGGCTTAGCTCCTCACTACCAGCAATGTTGATATCCCGCTCAATTGCTGGGGGGCTAAGCGGTAATGCTGCCGTTGTGACCTCGATGGTGAGCGAAATGACAGACGAAACAAACCAGGGCGTAGGTACGCGGTTGTGTTTATGACACACTTCATGAGACCGGTGGTATTAAGCTCTATGGACTCTTCCTTGAAAGCTTTTACCTTGCTAGGGTCTACATGGTGGATTGGGTGCATCCTGTGAGCCATAAATCTCTATCTGCGATTACCTATCCGACTCAAAGTTCTACACGTGGGCCAACAAATCTCTTTAGTGGTCCAATGATAGGTGGAAGTTTCTCCAGTCCGATGACAAAATGGCCCCAAACATTTAAACTACTCCCGATATTTCAGACTTATGTGAGTCCTCTACCTCACAAGAAATTCTTCAATCACATTCTTGAAATGAAGGATGCCTAATCTATGCCCTTCCATAGCCTTACTTTCTTCCGTGCCTTATCTCGTCAATATTATCAACGGCGTCAGCCATAACATGTGGATTATTTGTTGAAGAGGTACGTGCGTAACTCCAGGCATGGGTGTTCCCGATTCAGTCTCCCCCGGTCTATTGGACTTTGATAGACTCTCCCATCAAAAGTTGCACCAAAAAAGGCTGCTTTAGGGCAGGAACATAACTCCACCAGCTCCGGACTACCGCATTCTCCTACCCCTAACTATGGATCGATGGTGAGGAGACCACCCACGTCATCAGGACTGAGTGAAGTTTCCGCCATCGCTGTTGAAGAGAGCTCCGAGGCCGGTTCATCACACGGTCCCCCAATCGCTGCCAGGCTTGAGAACACGACTGTAAATAACGGGCATGAAGCCCAGCCGCCAGGTCGAAACGGTTCGGTCCTCGCTTTACTCTCCAAAGCTCATATCCGTGCTGTGATCATTGCAACATTCTTGTTCAGCCTTGTAAGTGTTGGCTTCGAAGTTGTGTTCCCTTTATATTCCTATACTCCAGTGGATCTCGGAGGGATGGGGCTCAACGTCAGTGGTGTTAATTGATTTTCTATGCTGGCGAAGAGTCTGATATTCCACTACCAATTGGTCTTGACCCTTTGGCATTACTCGTCCGTACTAATCTCTAACTGCTCATCGATCATCCAGCCTACAGAAATAGGCTGGAGTCTATCCATCTCAGGGCTTGTTGGCATCTCTGCCCTCTTCCTTTTCCCATACATCCAACATCGATTTAATAATCGCAACCTTTACACATTCTTCGCCCTCTTTACCCCTGTCACCTTCGCCTTGATGCCAATTGGGAATTTGGTAGCTCGTCAAACTGATGGGCCAGATGATGGCTGGCAATGGGCAACTATAGCGATGATTCTGATCCCCACAAGGCTATCAGTAAACATATACCCGTATGTATACCATTTCTCCGTATTGAGGTTTGCCTCTGAGTGTTGAGAGATTTTACTCTCCGACTATGATGCCTTACTTCATCCTTTTGGTCAACTTCCGGTGGCAATGCCCACAACTGGATATTCAATACCCAGACTCACAATGATTATCGTGAGATCGTCTGTGGACGATCCCGCTCATCTAGGGAGTATTTTTGGCCTCCAGCAGACAACATCGGCCATTGCGCGTGGGATTGCCCCTTACTTGGTATCCTCTTTGTTTGCATTGTCAGTCGATCGGGGGGTACTGGGTGGCAACCTGGTTTGGGTGGTAATGGTTGTACTTGGTTTATGCGGTGTGTGGATGAGTGCAAACGTCACGGATGTTCAGGCACCTCGACGGCTGTTCTCCGCAGAACGAGACTAGATTAAAGGGTATAGCCCTAATGGAGCGATACTGGCCCCTCATTTGTCACACTTACACTTTGTAGGGTAGCAGAGCCGCTGTTAGCTTATATTATGCCAAGATTGTCTCTTCTTGATACTTTTATGTAGACCATGGAGTGATGATGCGTCTCGGGGTCACACGATCCTCTCGCTCGAGAAGTCGCTAACGGCAAACTGAGGAGCGATCCATGCTCATATTGTGATTAGATTGGCCGCAAATCAGGAATCGGTATAAACAGGCACAAGCAGAGGCGGAGGAGCATATAAATGCATACACCTCCGTTGCTGTTTGTCACCAAGTTCATTTCAACTTGACGAGTATTGGACGCATACTCGATCACTCACCTCACGTCAAATTCAGTTATTGCTTGAGTTTCTACGATGAGCCTGGCAAGAGAAGCTCGGATTCACAATGGGATCTTAAATCACTCAGAATCTGCTGATATGGAGTCGCGGCCTCTGCTTATCGATACGCCGGGATCTGCTGCCAGCTCTGGTCAGAAACAAGGAATATTACCTCGATTCAAGCTTAGGACACCGTTGCCCCTTACGCCGTTATTGATCCTATTCCTTGTGAGGCTTGCAGAACCCATCAATTTCACGCAGGTAAGAGCTGTAGTATATTTACATTTCATTCCATCACTCATTCGATCTCATCGATGGCCATCTTAGGTGTTTCCATATGTGAATCAAGTTCGTTACTCTGTTGAATACATTCTCAAAATGGACGTTTGGATCCTGATCGTGAGATTCTGTTCATTGTCCAGATGATTGAAGATTTGAAGATTGCGGCCCCGGAAGACGTCGGATACTATTCCGGACTCGTGGATTCATGCTTTTCATTCGCGCAGTTGCTTACTGTAAGTCAACTAGGTCACTTGCTGGCTTGACGAACTATGATCTCATGTAACGCCTATGTTCGTTGGAAGGTTTACTATTGGTCCTCTCTATCTGATAAAACCGGAAGAAAACCGGTCGTAATTATTGGCGTGTCAGGTGCCGCACTCAGTGCCGCGTGCTTTGGGTTCAGCACATCATTACCAGCAATGTTGATTTCACGCTCGATAGCAGGCGGGCTGAGTGGGAATGCTGCTGTTGTGACATCGATGGTGAGCGAAATGACTGACGAAACGAACCATGGTATAGGTAGGCGTCGTCACTCGCAACCTGGATGAGTTGAAGACTGTGTCGTGGGACTGATGGCTTCTGCATGGCACAGCTTTCACCTTACTAGGGGCCACATGGTGGATCGGCTGTATTCTGTGAGCCCTGCACCATGTACGGCAATTTCTGTGAATAACCTTCTTCTTCCTTGGTCAAATATGGCTCAGTGGCCCACTTTTGGGTGGAACCCTTTCTAGCCCAACAACTAAGTGGCCCGAAACGTTTAAGCACTTCCCCATATTTCACACCTATGTAGATATTTCTTTATTTAATAACCCGAAAGACTGATATAAACCCAATCTACTTCCCCTTATAGCCTTACCTTCTGCCGTGTATCGTCTCTTCATTGTCCTCAATGCTTTCAATCATTACATGTGGGCTCTTTGTTGACGAGGTTTGTGCATATCCATGTTAGTATTTGACCGAAAAGCTCATTTTTCTTTATCCGTTAAAAGACTCTTCCATCCAAAGTCGCAACAAAGGCCGCTGGTTTGGAGCAGGGAGGCAGCTCTGCTAACTCTCCTTCGCGGGCCACATCTTCCGCATCACGTTATGGGTCTGTCACCTTGAGAGCATCCACCCCCTTGACATCCAACAGAGATCACACCATTGTTGGTACTCCCAACCGTGACTCTGATTCTGTCACCGATAATCCAGGCTGTCGTACAAGCACCGTCCATGATGAGCAAGAAGCCTGGATCAAAGAACGTCAGGGAACACTCTTCGCCCTGCTTTCGAGGCCTCACATTCGTGCCGTGCTTATCGCAACCTTCCTTCTCAACTTGATCAGTGTTGCCTTTGACGTAGTGTTCACGCTGTACTCGTATACGCGAGTGGATCTGGGAGGGATGGGGCTCACTGTCAGTTCTCCTCACTTCGTAAATCTTCTCTGAGATCAATGTCCTAATAGTAGCCTCATTGTATTTCTGATGCGCTACGAAAATCCCGACGGTCTTCTTGTTCACTCATTCGCCGACTACTGAGCCATCACATAGCCGACGCAAATAGGCTGGATCCTCTCCATGTCTGGAATCGTTGGCATAGCCTCCCTCATAGTCTTCCCATATATCCAGCACCGGTTTAATAATCGCCACCTTTATGCATTTTTTGCAACTCTTACCCCCATCACCTTTGCTTTAATGCCAATCGGCAATCTAGCAGCCCGATGGACTCATGGAACAAACGATGGTTGGTTATGGGTAGCTATAGCCATCATCTTAATCCCCACAAGGATGGCAGTGAACCTGTACCCGTAAGTCCGACCTCTCCGTGATGCAGTACCGAATATTTTAATATTTAACGATTCTCGCTTCTAACCCGTTCTTTCACAATAACCATTCGAAACCGCTGACGACCCACCGCAATACACATCATAAATTCGGCACCCAGCTTGACAATGATCATTGTCAAATCCTCTGTAGATGATCCTTCTCAGCTCGGGAGCATTTTTGGTCTCCAGCAAACAACATCGGCCGTTGCACGCGGGATTGCCCCTTACTTTGTCTCTTCCTTGTTTGCCTTTTCCGTCGATCGAGACATATTGGGGGGCAACCTCGTCTGGGTGGTCATGGTGGCATTCGGTGTGGGAGGTGTGTGGATAAGTACGAAAGTAAAGGATGTCGAGGCACCTCAAAGGTTACTTGCTATGGATCCGGAGAGCGAAGATGAGGA
Source organism: Clavulina sp. PMI_390 (assembly GCA_015039315.1). Taxonomy (NCBI): domain Eukaryota; kingdom Fungi; phylum Basidiomycota; class Agaricomycetes; order Cantharellales; family Hydnaceae; genus Clavulina; species Clavulina sp. PMI_390. The sequence goes on along the minus strand of WIDE01000187.1, from coordinate 831 downwards.
AGTGATCTCACCAAGATAATTCAAGCCTCCTGTTACACTAAGGTTGTAACGTTGAATTCTTTGAGTCAACATTGTCTTTAAGGTCAGGTCTATGCGTCTCGCAATTTCCTCGAATCTGCTGACATTGTGGCGCTTATTCTACTTTCCTAGATTGATGCATGGCGCAAAATCTCACGTTGTTATACAAAGCAGTTATGAATCGAGCTTTGTTCTGACGTGACTGCCTTCAGATGTCTGTCATGGTCACTTGATCTAGTAACAAATGTCTGAATTTGGTGGCTCGCCGCCTCTTTGTTTCCATGCTTCCTCCGGCCAAGCCGCCATCCGAGCGAGCACGGTGAACTAGCTTCCACACATCACTTATCTGGTTTGGATTGTGTGGCATTTCGACCACGCGTGCACACGCCTCTCACTTTGCATCTGGTGTCAGAGAGGTGGCTTGAGAACCAAGCGTATCTGGTCCTCGGTGGTCGGTGGCATCCAGTCTGACACGCCAAGCCAAACCCTTAGGCAGGGTTGTTGATCCTATATCCCAGTATATCCGTTGGTTGCTTAGAGTAGTTAGTAGCCGTGGTGGTGTCTGTATCTTTGTGCCCTTTTAATAGCCGGTCAGTTACTAAACTTGCGCTGACGACGCTGACACTATATATGGTGATCCAGGGCCCGCGGCCCGCACTCCCCTACCGCATGCAAAGCATGAAACGCCGCCCATCTTTTCTATTTTGCGCTAGTTCTGAACCGGGTCGGTTATCCCGGTAACTCAACCTAGATAACGGCCCACCATCAACGTTTCGCCGCCCTTGGGTAGCAACAGCCAGCATCAGGTGTGTA
>WIDE01000186.1:6853-33428 GCA_015039315.1 Clavulina sp. PMI_390 | reverse complement strand
GGGAAATATTGATTATTTTCCCTACGCCACAAAACATGACATCGGCTTCATGGAACGGCATTAGCATAGCCATCCTCATAAACTGACTATTTCACTATGGGAACGGTTCGGTTCGGTCAATGCCGGTTCACCCGGTTCAGAGCAGGTTCGCCTCGGTTCACCTATCATGCGAACGCAAGACCGAACCAATGTGGCAGGTCCGGTTTAGGTTCGGTTACAGCGGTTAGGTTCAGGTTCGGTTCCCGGTCCGGGACCTAACCACGGCACCACTATATCCACAGTGATTCCTTTACTATAAAGGTCTACGATGATCAAGCTCCACAAGCGATGAGTGGAGAGAGCGATAGCTCTCCATTTGACGTTCACGGCGCTAACTGCGAGACGATATTGCAGTAGCGGTAGGGAGCGAGCAGTCGGAAGCGATTCGGCGCCCCAAATAAGGAATTCCGCAACTAGCTCGCTCGGAAGACGATCCATACGTCTGCGCGCAAAATGTGAAAATGATGAGTTTCTGATCACGTGATCCTCACCGCTGCAATTGACGAAGGCCGGACTTGCGATAACTTGGACCTCGTGCCTTGACGCAGCATGCGACCCTAACACATCGCAGAAAAGTACAGAAGCTTTAAACACCTAAAAATGATGGAAGTATGAGTCTGACCTCAGTAAACGGTGGATCACTGGAGAAGCATAAGTGAGGCAACGGTTGTTAGGATTCTTATGCGTAGGTACAAAGAAACGCAATAATTTGGGGTGAAAAGAAGCTGAAAGATAGTGAACTCGATGTGGTGACGTGAGACGGCGGGAGCGTTGATCATCTACCTGAGATTAGTATCTCGGAAGAACCACGCAACGCGCCAGCGATCACTTGATCAACCTTCCACCAAAGCAATACGATCGAGAATATTGGCAGGGATGAGAGCTGCAATTTCTGGCCAACGAATGAACTTTGTAGCGCTGACTTGGAGCGTTGGTCGAGTTTCCATAAGCTGCACAAGGCTCTGAATAACCTTCATATTGTCGTCCCTTCCAATAAATGTTGGCTCGCTGCAAATCTTGAAAGACTTCAGCCGAGGGAAGAGCCGTGTTGTTGAAACACTAGATGCCATCCTCGTCAAAAGCGGCCCAAGTTCCGAGCTGAAAGTTATGGAAAATTCTTCGACATGCTTTATAATGGAAGAAGGGTTCCAGTTATCGAATCGTGCCCCCGGGTGGAGGGTACAGTTGAGCTCCAGTGATTGAATAAAAGTAGTCCTGGTTGAGACTCGCCACTCCGGTGAAATATGTTCGTCAGCGAAACGATACGAATAACCAACACAGATCAGCTGTCTGAGGGCCGGTGCAGTCACATAAAGCGGGAAGGAGGCGCAGTCGGTTGTGAGTTGGTGGAGTTGTCTGAACAGGATTGGGGAGTGGGGAGGAGGAGGTGGAAGAAGAGGGTTACCGTAGATACGAAGGGTTTGAAGATCATTGGCGCAAGCAATCAAGAAGTCTATGAGACATTCTCCCGTGATATCATGCGGTGAGGGTGGAAGTCGAATATGAATATGGAGAAGAGTGGAAGAGGGAATAGAGGAAAGAAAGGATGACTGCAAGACATCATTTATGTTGAGCCTATGAAGAGTAGGTGCCCAGAAGGGTGGCGAAGGTTCGGTTGAAATAGGGTCGGGCGCAAAAAGTAACGGAGGAGGCGTTGCACGGGTGCGCATAATCGGGTAGATATGAAGCTCGCGCAGTTGCGGACAGGGGCGATGGAGGGGGAACATCGTGTTGAGAGTAGAGTAAGATCCATGTATCTCTAGGTATTCACACCTCCAGAGAACTGGGGTGATCACATCCCATAGTGCACGAATAGCTTGCGGTAAACTTCGTCCTGTGTGGACACGAATGGTCAATAAGACATTCGCAGATCTCTCAACAGCAGCCTCCACGGGCTCGGTCCAACTTTGGAGCCTTCCCAGCCCATTTGCATGGCCTCTCACATAGGGTGTGACGGTGATTGAGCTCCACAAGCGTGGAGTGGAAGTAGCGATGGCCCTCCATCTGGCAGTTACAGCGCTGATATCGATCAGGAATCGGAGGCGCCCTTGATTTAGAGCAAAAGAATCTGCCCCGCATATGAAGATATCTGCAATAAGCTCGCTAGGGAGGCAATCCATGAGCTCCACGGTCTCCGATGAGGGCGAGAATTGGTCACATGATCAGAATGGTCCCCGACTGAATAGGAGGGTTTTGTTTTGGTCCTATCAACAGAATAGTGTCCGCGCACTTGATTGGCCTGACGGTTCAGAGCTTGAAACGAAGGCGAACGCCGTTGTTCCTCGGACAGTTGGAGGTCACGTCTATTGCACTCATACGCTAATATCTGGTGTTGATCGCTCCCCCCGGAAGGGGAAGCATCGGGTCCCTCCATACCCCGACGCAACTTTCCAACAGCGTCACTGTTTACGTTTGGCCTACGCAGTCCATCTTTCGTGCTAGCCAGGCCCACCCCACTCCTTTTACCTTTGTTTTTCTTACTTCACTGGTGCCCGTGTGTCCCTCAGCTACGTGGGACGCATCCAACTGACCTCATCGCTCGGAGACATCGCCCACGCATCTTCTCTAAGCCTGGCTGCACCTGCTGACTTTTTCATCGCCGGTGACAATGTGGAGCACCTTGGTGAAGCACCTAAGTCGAGCGATTATAAATAAGGTACGGGGGTGCGACCGCCCTCAGTACCCGACGAAGAAGTTTTAGAAGCAACGAGCTTCAATATGATTGGACGGAGGTAAGGGGCGGCGCTCCCGACTGTCATGTGTAGTTTTGCGGCAGGTTGGTGCATGTGGATATTGGCAAGCGGTGACAAGACCTTGCCGGCTGTAGTAGGTCGAAGCACGAGACCGCCCTCGACTAGTTGTCGTCGCCTGGAGGCTTAGGCCCCCGCCCAGGGATCGATGCAGCAGATATCATTAATAAGGGTAAATCCAAGACTGAGATTATTATTAGATATTGGAAACACAACACATCGTGTGTGGCAGGGATAATGCGCGCAAGCATCCCTTCGGTACCTGGTTTCCTTCGTTCCAACTTCCGGAAACATCACACCCCTCCCCTGCTTATTCCAGAAGATGCAACAACAATGGGACGTTCTACGGACATTCGACTTCTCATGCGACCTCTCACCAAGTGTTTGCGATGCTCATATTGAAACGGCACGTGATATATCGGTTTCCCCGCCGTTTGACATCTAATAACAGTACTCGCGATCGAGGGGCGGCCTGGGGTTGGACGAGTCTCGAGATTGGGTACAGTTTGTCATTTTTCATCCGCTTGCCACTAACAGCATAATTTATGGTTCTGGAAGCCTCTCGGTCTTCTTTTTTCTCTCACATGATTTCGTTAAACAAGCTGTCAGGGCCGCGAACACAAGGAGGAAGAGAATCGATTTAACCGCGTTTGGGCTGTCAGCCTTGGAGCCTAGGGCGGGATCTACACCACAGCTGCATACAAAAACATGAATGCTATATTCTATGTCCCTAACCTTTGCCATTCCTCGCCAAAGCCGTTCCGAATGAGACCTCAAAATCGTTCAACACCGAGGTGCGTTCCCTGTTAATACCCATTGCCTGGTTGGCACACTCATTTCTCCATCACGCCATTTGGATTTTTCCTCAATTAGTCATGTCAATTTATGGCGGCCAGAATGCTGAAGCGGGCGGGCTTGGAGCGGAGAGATGTAGTCCAATTTGGCATCCGCCAATTCTCGGGTTTGAGGTTTGGCGCTGTAGTTGCTTGGTTAGTTAACAATCCAACTATATAAGCCTCTCCCTACTGCGCTGGTGCTTCCCTGTTTGGAATCGGCACCCGAGACTCTAGCCTATGTACGACCAGAGGCGTCGCTATCTCCACTCATAATCAAGGGCCGGATAACCGCTCATGTAAAAGGTCCACATCACGCCCATCCACGGATCTCATCACGCTAGATTGATTAGGCCACCAATCTGCCCCAAATTCGAGCTTCATTCGTCTATCAGTGCCTATCTTGCCACGCTCCCGCTATATCCTGCGATATACAGTAGAATTATCCTTTTCATCCCTATGTCGCCATTGAATGCTGTGTGAGTCCTTTCATCTTGGACTCGGGCTTCGTGTCTCTCGACGTCCTGCCTCATGCTTCTCGCCTCAACATCTAGTCAGCAGTCCCTCGCTTTCAGCGTATGCCTAGTTATCGTCATCCTGACTCTCGTTGCGAGTTGGAGCCGTAACGTGGAAGCACCACTTGTCTCTCATTTCGCTACGATAACTTTCAAGCCAGACCCCCCAGCCGAAATTATGAGCTCACCCTCCGCTCCAGTCCAGCCTGATCGATGCAGCCTCAGTATGTACCCGTTGGGGAGCCTGGAAAACCGCTTGCTGGACACGAAGGTACAGAACGACACAGCATGGGGTCTGGAGAATGGCCGGCAGTTCAAGCATTGGTGTAGTTGTCGACAAACAAGTTCCTGTGGCCCAAACCAGCGTGAAGGTGCGCGATTTTTTCTTTTATTTCTCTTTCTTTGGGCGATAAAGCGAGTTTTCTTTCCCTTCCTAGTGGTTCTTTTGACTGTTCACCACTTTCAGGTGCACTGCCCCGAATTTCACTGCCTCTCGCGTCACCAGCTCATAATTCGTTGTCCAGGCATGGTATAAGAACAGTATTGATTCAAATAATGGGGGTGAAACCGTATGGTAGGCATCGTTGCATATTTGTTTCTCGCTTGTGCTTGATATCTCCTTATTCATGACAGGGGTATATCGATTGTGAATGCCTCTTCCTTCCCTACTCGCTCCCCTAGCTAAAAATACCATATAGATTGAGTCCCTTCGCCTTCTCGGCTATACGTTCTTCTATGTCGACAACGTCACCGATCTGCAAGAATTCTACCATCTGATGGGCGCCAATATCCTCGCCATCATCATGTCAGACGAGCATGTATACAAATGTTGGGACGACCAGGAAAAATGTGTCAAATCGCGCAGGAATCCACTCGGCCCACCGCTTTGGAAATTCTTCACCTTTCATTTCTGGCCAGACGCCAAACACCCTCTTGGACATCCGTGGACGCTCGCGCCAGAAGACTACTCGCTTCACAATTCCAACGAGAAGGGTGTTAACACATACCTTGGCTACAGCGTGGAACCCTCATGTAACTTCCAATCAGTTGTGCCGCATGCTGAGCGTGTACCAAGAAGTGTTTACGCATTAATGAAGTGCGTTGCTTACCTAGCTCCGCAGCCGGAGCGCGCTTGGCCACCACCATTCTATCAGCACGCTGCTCAGAAACTTGGCGTGCATTTTACCATCGGCGCCGTGAATCGGTCCGATCCGACGCGCTGCGGCGGTAATCAGAATCTTGTAGCGCCCCAACTAGACGAGTTTGGGGGAGACAATGTGATAACAAATGTAGGCCCATTAGATCGACCAGATTTCTTGCGGAGGGTTGCAGAGAGTAAGGTCTTGTTGGGCGTGGGGCGTCCTGCCATCTCACCAACGCCGTATCAGGCATTATGCGTCGGCGTGCCGTTTATCAATCCAATCTTGGACGTGAGTAAGCGATATTTCAGTTTACCCCGGCATTCATACAGAATATTGTCGAATTCACGTCCGTGCCAATGACTAATGCCGTCAAATAGTGGGACCGCAACAGGCCAGAATATCGTGGTGCCTGGAACACGCAGCACAATGGACTTCGCGATCTCGATCCTCCATACGTTTATCACGTATTCAAAAATGATGAAGATGGATTGCTCGATGCTCTCTCTCAGGCAATGGAACATCCCATATCTCGGTGAGGCCCTCTGTTGCCGATGTGTTATTTCTCTTAACAATTCTTCGTCAACGATTTTCGATAAGCAAAGCTTCATACCGCCGGGAGTTTCCCTCAGTGAGGTTGCCGATCGCCTCAACGCCTTTCTTCGGCGAAACTGGAGGAGAGCCGCGGAAGATCTGTTAGGCGAACGTATACGGAATAAAGGAGAGGTACATTCTTCTTCGCTTTTCGTCAAATGGAACCAATAGAGCCACTAATGACACCTGCGCTATATCGCCCCTCTTCTTCTTCCTCAGAGATTCACCTTATAAATGACGAAGGCCATGCCGTCGTCGCGTCGTCGTTCAAGCGCCCCGACTCCCTCATTGCCCATTTCTCCGCTCGCTGTACTCAGCTCTGATGGGCTGGCCTGCACATTCAAATGTATCATGTGAAGGAATGACAAATTGAGCTCTGCTACAAGAACAGTTAATCAATTGTAGCGAGGATCCAAGTCCGTCAGAGTATGAACATCCACATGATTGGACAATGATCATCAGATTGACGCGTGGCCAAAATATAGCTCAAGGCAGTGCCGGGATGTGATAGTGAACAGGAGTGGAGAGATAGGTATATCACCATAGACGGACTTCTGTAGGCCAAGGGTCTACGAAATTGACCACGTCAATCGAATGGCCTGAAATCAGATGAAATTCTGAAACCCATCGCGACTCACCATATATTTTGCCCCTCATCCATCCAGAACTCTACTATGCCTGCTTGAGGGGCACCAGAGAAGGAGTGTCACGCCACTCGGTGAGCATATCAATTCGATTCAGCAAATCGGCAGGGATGGAGGCTTTAAGCTCCGACCACCCGTCATACTTCATGATGCCTACTCGGAGCGCCGGTCGAGCCTGCAGAAGCCCCTTAATGCTCTCCACAACTTCCAAAAAGTCATGACGCTTCATGGAAGATGGTTTGGCCCTCATCCTAAGAAATTGAGCTTGAGGGAAGAGCAGTTCGGCCGAGGTTTCAGACGCCATTCTGAGCAAGTGCGGCACTATTTCAAGGCTGAACGGTAGGGAGAGTGTTTCAACATGCTCGAGTAAGGAAGAGGGTAACCAGCCGTAGCTTTGAAAGTGAGAGTGGGTTAGGGAGCTTAGCGCTAATTCCCGAATGGACACATTATCTGCAGAGGTTAACCACTCTGGGGCAATATCTTTGTCGCTGAAACGATATGCATTGCCGATGCAAGCCAGCCGATTGAGCATTGGCGCTGCTATATAACGTGGAAAGAGCTCCCAGTCGGTGGAGAATGAAGTAAGTCGCTTGAACAGTATGGGCGAGCCATTGGAGGGAAATGGAGGAAGAGGGGGGCCGCCATCAATGTGGAGAGTTTGAAGAGTATCGGCACAAGGAAGGAAGAAGTTCGCGAGGCATTCCCAAGTAATATCGTTGTTTACGGGTGGAAGCCTGATCGTCACGCCAAGGAGTGCAGAAGAAGGAATGGAGGAAAGGAAGGATGCTTGGCAGACATTACCCAAGAAGATTCTTTGTAAAATGGGAGCAAAGGTGATGAATGTCGATTTATGAGTACTGGGGATAGATGAGAAGAGCAATGAAGGAGGTGGTGCGCTGGTCTGCGCTTTGGGGTGTATAGAAAGCTCCTGTAGGCGTGGACAGCACTGCTGGATAGGAAAGATTTCGTTAAGAGTAGAGTAGTGGCCAACGATCTGAAGGAAACTGCAGCGCTCAAGTGCTGGAATAATGATATCCCACAACGTAAGAAGCAATTGCACCTGACTTCGCGATGTATACACACGAATAGTTAACGATGTATTCGCAGATCTCTGAATCGCGGTCTGAATGGGTTCAGTCCATCTTTGGATCTGACGCATACCACTCATATTCTCTAGGTTGTAAGGATCTAGGATGATTTGGCTCCATAAGCGGGGAGTGGAGAGAGCGACGGCTCTCCATGTAGCGCTGACAGCGAGACGAAACCGGAGCGAATGTCGGAAGCGGGTGGTAGGGAGTGACTCAATCCCGCATAGAAATATTTCTGCAATGATCTCAGCAGGAAGATGATCCATGCGATACAAGGGGCTGAGACTAGGGAGAAAAAGCCGATTAGTTCGCTGTCACGTGGTTCAATTTGATATTATGGATCTGAACTGGTGTCATCATCGCCCATCCCAACAGAAAAGAAGGTAAGGTGCTAGGGGGGGACTTTCAGCAATAATTTGAACTTCTTAAGGCGTTAAAGTGCGAATATGTAGATCCTTAGCCACCGCTGAAACTTTCATGGGGGATTGGCGTCCTCTTTGATCCAAGCTAGGGAGCCCAGCGTGACGCTCAGTGAATTGCTCTGATTAGTGGGCTTCAAAATCGAATAGAGCAGTCGTCAACCAAAGAGTAATCCTTGGCGTAAACATTTTGTAAGAATTTCTTAGACACTTCCTAAACCAGCGGAGTTGACGTTGTTTTGACGTTTTTATATGCTCTGCTCGATGCTCCGCAAGTGTCAAGCACGGCGTCAACAGAATGTAAACTTTCTCTTTTCACCGAGTGTTTGGGACAATTTGACAAAATGGTTTACGAAAAGTTCAAGAATGCTTTACAGTCGGCTTTACGAGTGCTTTATCTGATTTTGGAATACCCTAATGATGCAATCTGTTCTGTTCCCATATGACCACCTAATTGAACTAAAACTCATCCTGGCACACCAGCTGTGTAAGAACTTGTATCGTTGGCAACATCGCTCCCTACAAGAATTCCATAGCATCGAACGAGTAGTACATGCGCATATGATAGTCAATCGGTCAGTTCAGCCTAATAGCTTCAGGAGTGGCTGGCAACGCTCCGCTTCCCCTCCCAGAAACTCTCTCCGGGATACGCTTCCTTGCCCGCCTCATAGCTCCTCTTCACCTTCGTCTCATACACCGCTCTCGCACGCGCATACACCTGCTCCAAGCCCGTCGCACCAGGCTTCGCAAACGCCACGCGCGTCTTCTCCTGAACCTCCGCATCCATCCCCAGTGCTGCAGGGGACCCAGCATCAGCTGTGGACGGGACGAGCTTCTTGCCAATTAGCATGCCGACGACAAGACCCATCTCGAGCGCAGTCATCATGCCCTGAGACGAGAGCGGGTCGAATGCCATCGCGGCGTCGCCTACAGCGATCCACCGCCCGCCGACGAGGCCCTCACCCTCAGGTATCGCCGAGCGTGTATCGCATTGAGGAGAGAGATGACTCGATCCGGCGGTCGTACTTGCTACCACGACGCCCTTCGCTGCGCCTGGAAGTGTTGGAGGGAGTTCATACCCATGCTGCTTTAAGAGCTCCGCGAGGTGGAGGGTACTCGGGAGCTCATCGCCCTCATCACCATATATCAACTCAAGAAGACCGCTCCCGTCTCGGCGACGCGCGGTCTTGGCGGTGGGGTGTGTGGAAAGGGTGTGATAGCAGACAGTGCGAGTTTGAATGTACTCGTCTGCTGAAGGATCGTCGTCGTTGTCGCCGTGCTTCGAAACAGGAGTGGGAACAAGGGAAGTGTAGAACCATCCATTTGGAGTGGTCTCGACAATCGTACGGTGGTCCGTATCGGGATGAGGTGAGGGAGAGGAGAGCGTGGAGGATTGGAATGTGGTATAGAAAGCAAGGAGGGCATCTGGCCATATGACTTTGGCACCAATCTAGAACGAAGAAGAATAGGAAGAGGTTAGGCTCCAACGAAAGAAGAGAATATAAATCAGGAGAGCTCATACCTTGGTTGCAACATAGGCACTCCTCCCAGTGGCATCAATGATCCACTTGGCACGAAGCTCGACAGGCTCGCTCGAATCGCGTGCGTCCACCATTACCTTCCAGTACCAGGCACCGCTCTCCTCATCAACCTTGCTCACGGTAGTGACTCGTCCCTTTCGCACCACATTCTCCCCAGCGTTCTTCTTCAGGGCCTCGCGAAGTGTCTGATCGAACTTGGCGCGGTTGAGATGCCATCCACCTCCCGTGACGCCTTTGCTTCCCGCAGCGAGCTCCTCTTCTTTCGTCGTAGTGAACGTTGTGAGTTCAGTTGTGCCCCATGCGGACGCGTTGGCGGAGCACGGATGATGGATGACTGGATCGGAGGCTTGGAGCGAGTTGACAACTGTCATCGTTGGGTCAATTCGCTCGAGAACTTTTGTTCCGGAGAAGGGAAGCGATTCTCCTATCTGCAACGTGAACAGTGTGATTAGCGACACCCGTAGGTAATATATGAAAGCTGAGGCTCACCTTGAACTCGTTAGGGTTCGCGTCATCGACAAGACAGAACGACGCGGATGGGTTCGCCTGATAGAGGGACATTGCGGTGCTACATCCTGCAGGCCCTCCACCAACAATGACAACTGAGAGATCATATCAGGACCTGATGCTTCAGTGATCGCGCGACATGACGCACCATCATGGAGTATTGGAGAGCTCATCGACTACGATGTCCGAGGGTTGAAGGAAGCTCGCGTTCTGCCACGAGATGTTAGTCACCTTTCACCAAGAGAACATGGACAACCACTCACAAGAGATGCAAGGAGGATGTGGGTGATGATGCCCCGTCGCCGCTCAAAGACCCCGCCCATGATCCCCCTTTATATGGAACGAAAGCACAACGTTGAACTGGGGCCGAGTTTGACGAGGAACCTGTCTTTCGTGAGAAGCGAGCACGTGTCCGGGTAAGAAACTCCGGTGGTCCAAAAGTGGATGAACGTAGTCTGCTTGACAGCAACTTTTCTTCGCTGAATCAAAACTTGGACTTGTATCTACGTATGGCGTGTATAGTAACATGAAACAAACTAGAATACTAGCAAAGCATGCTGCGACAGGCCATGTCATATAATAGCATGTCACCAATCGATCTCCCACTCCATTTCAATATCTCCACTCTCAGCTGCGCGGCGAAACGCCTCAAACTCGTGTGCATCGAATCGTGGTTTATGCCGATCTTGAGAAGCGTTGGAACCGTCTCTAGTGAGATGATAGCGGGATGGCTCGTCGCCGCCGCAATGTTCCATATATGCTGGTGAGTCCTCTGGGCCGTTACGCACGGCCCACTTCGAGCGAGGAATCTCGACGCGTTGCCTCATGTCGTAAGGGAGTGATCCCGGGTTCGTTGCGCGAGCATACCACAACTGCTCTTCATAGTAACTTCATGAGTCATTGAAACGAGATAACATCAGGCTGCGTCTGTGCCAACGGACAGAACTAATGAACAAGACTCACTGAGGATAGTGCTCGACGAACGACCCTCCCAACTCGAGTGCCTCATTGTTGAGCCACGTCATGAAGTATCTTGTCGCTGAGAAGAAGCAGAACGGTCACAAAACAGCGGAGAGAGACAGTACACATGGGAAGGACGCATTCAGGATGCATAAGTGACCACAACATAATGCGAAAACAGAGCTAGACCTACTATCTTCGAACGCTTGGATAACCTTTCTAGGACCAGGGTAGGTGGCCCACATACGCAGCTGGTTCGGTATCTTCGCTTTCCCTGCCCAAACGCGGGCGAAACCGATGGCCTGATAGCGTGCGACCGTCCAGGCAGGAGCTAACATGGGATCGGCAACTCAGCAAGAGGGGGTGGGATCAAACCAAGGCGAACTTACATGCCATGATTGCAAGCGTTGGGTCATCGATGTAGTGGCCGGTCCAGTGCAGCGATCGAAGGTGTGTGCCATCGGTGATAATGGGGGCTACTCGGGTTTCTGGCTCGTCATACCCGTGGATCGTGCTGGAAGAAAAATGGAAGCAGAAGCCAAAGGAGATTAATGTGGGTATCGGTAGAACTGGTTATCAGTTGGAGAAACACACACCTGTTATGGTAGTCAACGAGGAAGGGGTTTGATCGACGGTAGCCAGTTCCAAAGATGATCTAGTAAAATCATGCAAAGCGTAGCATCAGATTAGAGAAGAGTCAACATCGACAGAACTCAATGCCAATACCCACATAGTCATAACCGGACACGCTTGTTCCGTTCACCAAGGTGACTTTAACACTCGATATATCTGCCTTCGGGCGAGCTCTCATGCCGGTGGGCACGGAGAACTGGGTTATTTCGGGGATGATGGAGACATTCGCAGGGAGATGATCTCGGGCGTATCGCGTTTTGGTGCTGTTGGGATCGGGAGACTTGAATGCGACGAGGATGTCAGATGTCTAGTAGACCTGGAAGACAGTTAGTGACTCACATGGACCGATATCGTTATTGATCGTGCGAATGGAACGAGGTCGGCAGCCATGCCAACGCTAGAGGCCATCCCGCCAATGAGGAGAACATTCTGGAGCGCAGTTGTGGTTCAGTATAACGACATTTCGCCCGAAGGTTCATTAGATGCGACGAACCTTGCCTGTCATAGGTTCTGGGTGCCGATAGTCTCGAGAATGGAACACCCGTTCTGGGAACTGACTTTGCAGCTCGCTCACTCCAAGAATCGGAGGGATCCATGCCGAGTCCCACTCGCCGGTTGCGATTACCACGGCATCAAATTCTTCGGTCCACCAATCTACGCGCACTTCGTCACTGGAATGACCAGTTTTTGTCATCTTGCGGAGCGTGAGGGTCCATGGGGCAGGGACGTTCGCAGCACTTGAAGGTGACGGAGACTTTTGAAGACGCTCGACGCGCGTCGAATAGGACAGGACACGCGATAGTTCTTCATCCCCCGCGTTCAGGGCGTGAGCAGAGGCATATTGTCGGATGTATCGCTGGATAGCACGATGGTTTGGGATCCACTTCTGATGGGTGACGTAAGTGTGACCGAGGCCAGTGTCACGCCCCAAATCAGAATTGGTCCCGCGGACTGATCAACAGAGCTCACCATGCCTGGAGGTTGATTAATATCTGGGAGGGTCATTGAGATCTAGCGACAGGAAAAGAAAGCAGGGGATGATGGTTAGTGCTATGCTTGGTGCGCGTGGAAGCTCAGTCAACACACAGTCGGAGATATCGTGATCAAGTTGTTCCATATCGCACTTGGTGCATGGTGCTCGCGAAGTCGGAATGCATTAGTGATACCGTCGTCTCCATCCCGGTATATTCTATGGTGCGGAAGGTGCGGTGGGATGTCGGGGTGATACGAGCTGTTGATGAGCTGTTCGCTCCGAGTTCTGCGAACATTCAACAGTTAGGCACAATCAGCAACGCTGAGGAATATCTGTTACTCTGACTCACGGGAAGGAAGCTGGAATAGGAGTCTCTTCGCTGTATTGCCAATTCCCTCCAGAGCCTTGCGTCCTCTCGAACACTCTCACCTCAAAGCCCTGCTTGATCAACGCAGCAGCAGCCTGTAATCCAAGAGGGCCGGCTCCTATAACGGCAACCCGCCTTATCTCGGTCGGGAACTGATAGAAGCATGAAGCTCCTGGGGCTGTGTCGGGAAGCGAGAGTGGGCTTTGAGCAGCTCGCGCGACGCAGACGAGCCAGCTTCCTAGAATACACCACTTGCTCGTCTGTAACATGGACGGCCGCGGAGGAGGGAATGGTAGACCACTTGCCGATCGCAATCCTCAAGTTGGGAAAGGGGGAGCGGGGGCAGAAACGGGAGTCACTCTGATCGGAGGTCCATGCCACACTATTCGGGCCCCGATCCTTGTCCGGAGGACCCTTTCCCCAATCATGTGTTCCAACTCTCGCGTAGTCGGATTTCCGTATAATATGGCAAGAACTTATCCGGTGCCTTTGTTGGCCACCGCGCAGTTCCTGGTACGCTCCAGTTTTCTGGAGAACGAGCCACTATTCAAGAGTGGAGCTACGCAAACCCCTTTCTCTAGTCATGTGTTTCGACTTGGCACGCAGTCGAATTTCCGATCAAAACCGCAGCATTATCGTTGGTGCCTTGCCGATAATCGCTTTAAGGCCAGTTACCAGTAGGACTGTCATTTCTAACGCATAAATAGTGCGCAAAATACCAGCCTGACTCTCCACCAACCCTCCACACCTCATCTCCCAAGTCCCACTACCAGCTCAAGATGTTCTCCACTCTCTCCATGTGCGTCACAGCTTACTCTCTACACTCATTCTTTTCTCACCCTATTGATTCAATCCAGGTGCCCCGAGTACGGCGACTACGGCTGGTCCAGCGTTGGTCGTGATTCTTCCAAGCCTGTTGAAGTGACTCCAGCTGGTAAGTTTTTTTTTCTCATCTAAACACGTTTCCTTTACCAGGAGGAGAATACTTATTCACGTCTTTCCTCATACTCGGCGAATTAGCTGCCCCGGCCGCCGACGTTGAGATGGCTCAATTCTGGGACGAGCTCGGTATCTCTATCGATACTTTGTAATCATATCCTACCACATAACCTCATCTATTGTACATGTACCGAACCCATCCACCACTACCAACCCGCGTCCATGATAGTTGAAATCCCACTTTTTCTTATTTATCGCCCCATGTCATGAGATTTGGTCTCTTTGGATCGACTGAAACAATAGAGAGAAATCCAGAAAGCATAAACCTCAGGCTCGCTTCTAGTTAAGTTGGGCTAAACGTCGACGCCAATACGGAAGGATGGAGGTGAGACAATGTCGGAGCCATTTTCACGTTAGATCTATTGTTGGGGATGTCCTGACGAATTTACTATGCTGGGCTTGAATTCTGCTAGGCTGATTCACTTTTTGGTATGTGAAGGGTAGCTCAGGGCGCGAGTCGGCTCAAATCACTAATACCATTCGGTTTGCGTTGCTCTCCCGCCCCCGGTTCGCGAATCATGATGTCCGATATAGATCCCATTGTATACCACACTGAACCCAGTATGTGATACAACTCTGTGCATTCGAGTCAGCTAACAATCTGCCGTATGAATGCTAAACCGAGTGCGAGGAGTTATCGAAATACCTGCAAGCCATCCTAACCCGTTCGAAATAGGTCGCGGCTGATGTTTATTCGGCCAAGACAGGATCATGTTTAGGGATGGGAACTGAGCCATAATGTGACCTTCCCACGGCTTGCCACATCTTCTCTGGCTCCTTTTGCCCTCATCATACTTGCTCAACAACCTTCTTAATCATCACCAGGAACTTTAGATGCGATAATCCACTTCTTTTGATTTGGAAATTTTTATAGACTTCGACACCCTTGGATCTGCGAGTTCCTAATTAGCAACGAACCACTCTGTTACCTCCTTCTCATCTATCGGATTGAAAATTGGAATAATCATTTAAGAACTTACATGATGACAACCTAGCGCACGAATTTAGGGGCTTAGAGCGCGTTAAACAATCAACCCTTCCGTTGTAAATACTATGCGTATCGCGATTTCCACATGTATAATAAGCACAAGAATGACCCTGTCTGTGTGCAGGCCCCAGGCCCCACGTTTCCACGAGAATTTGAGCTGCACTTCCGCCTCCCGCCACATCGTGGTACGACGGGTCTACGTACCACTCTTACAACGCCAAACAGATCTAGCCAATCGATGTCATTGTAGGCGGAGCGGCCATAACAGTTGACTGCAAGCCTAAGAATTATCTTGTGCTGCGTCACAGGATCCAGACAAGTCCACGCCGTATTAGTATTGCTGTCTCAGACTCATCCAATGATAAAGGGGTGTACTCACCTTCTAGTCCATGATGATACTCATTCATCCTCATAATATTCCTCCACGTCCTCGTCCTCGTCAGCACCCGAGTCGTAATAGTAGTCTGCATCGTCGTCAGAATCCGCGATCTGGCCCACAGAAAGCTTTCTAGTCATTCCTGCAAGAATTTCCACACTCTTTGCTCCTTTACCCGAGTCTTCGACGTACTGCACAACTTTGTTCCACGCGAAGCAACGTTCACTCACCGACTCAACTTCGTATTGTTTCTCATTCGGTAGCGTAACTTGTCGTAGATCGGGGAAAATCGTTCGCAGGAACTCCGCAGAAGCGCCTGAGTCTTGCACCCATGGGGCTCCAACGTTGAGACTCTTTACCTTGCTGGGAGATACAGCTTGCAACTCCACCATATACTTCGCGCTCGCATTGACAAAATGGGCCATTTCGAGGTCGAGACCAATGCCGAGGGTAACAAGCTTTGGGATGGATCGAGGGAATGAAATAAGGGCATCCAAAGTGATTTTCGAGAATGGGGATCGAAGAGGGTCAAGGTAGAAGTGACTAAGATTTGGTATCGATAATGTGATGATCGGGATATCGGGATTTTTAAGCGCAGGGACGAATGTTTTAGGTGAACAGCCAATATGAAAGTATTCCAGGAGCGGGACCCTAGAAAGTAGTGTATACATATCTTCAGGTGTTCTGAAGATTGGATATGGAGTGGTGTAGTCCCCATCATGGATCCGTGGATTCCCCATATCGACGGAAAGGTGCTGTAGCTTTGGCATGTGCTCACCAATATGCTCAAGGACAAAGGGGATATTTTCAACGCCCAATTCTTCCGCTGGATTGTCAATTACGAGCCTCGTAAGGTTCGGAAAGCGGACACGATAAGCAACATTGATCAGGCGGGCACAGACAGTGAGAGAGTCAAGTCTATGCAGGGTGATGGGGATGATCGCCATGCCCGCTAGGGAACTGGGTTCTAGCCACTGGTCAGGTCGCCAGTCCTCAAAGAGGTGACCGCCACCTCCGATTTGGCCGAGAGTAAGGCTTTCGAGAAGCGGAACAGAGTTCAAGGTCACCCATGTGTTCATATCAGGAACAGAAGGAAGGGTGAGGGTGCGTAAGGTGTAACTTGTGGCTTTGATAAGATTCAGAAAACCTAGCGGAAACATCATGAAATACTTTTTGACAAAAACCGTCTTGGGATAATGTTGAGGCAAGTGTTGGAATAGTGCAGAGCGATCCATGGTGGTCTGGGCCACAGATCTATTCATGAGCTCCTCAAGGTTTGTCCATTGCGACGTTTGATTTGTCTTTCCATTACCGGGCTGATGTGACCAGTGATCCTCTAGAGTATTCAAAGGCGTAGATGTGAAGGACAGTTGATGCAGCTGTTCGAGGTGAGGGCGGAGATCATCCCAGTCCGAGTGAAATCTCCACCCATATGGCCAAGGACGAACTGTGTTGTCGTGGTGGAATATAATGGTCTTCACTTTGTGGATGAAGGGGAACGGGGCGGAGAGCCCTTCGCAACAATGGTCATCTTGGAGGGAATAAGGTCTCCCAGGATGCTCGATGATGATTTCCTGTAAATTGGGAAAGAAGTCCCCACTGGGAAGAAAGTGCTCCAGGGCAATGATGACGAGAAGTGCTTTTTGTTCACTGCCGCCGTACCGTAGAGAGCGGCATCGGCGCGCCTTTCCTCGGAAGCGCGCTATATCGTCTTCTGATGGCTCGTGGCGCAAATCTTTGGATGTGAGTTGTCAGCAATAAGATTATCAGTGTATAAGGGAGCTGACACGCCTTCACATACTGTCGGCCATTGGACCACGCTATTCTTCTAGTAGATGAGTGAGCCGCATGTACTACGACTTCGTCTTGGGTCTGAGCTGGCGCAACGGAATTATTGGTGGCTGCAGGAGATGCAGAGGCCGCGGCTGCAACCTCAGCAGCCTGTGCTGCAGCAATGCCCCTCACGTTGTTTCGTGATTCAAAGTGATATCTGATAGGAATGACTGCGGATAGGTTTGCTGGGAAGAACTCCTCCATTGGCTCCGTAGCGTAGTAAGCACTGAGCAAGCGAAGGGGGGCATTTTCGATGAGATCAGGCGGGAGAAGGGCCCGAACAAGAGAACTCGGGCGATCTAGGCGGCGGATCATCTCGTCTTGAGCTGATGGAAGTAATGCCTTGCATATGAGCGCGATCGATGTCAGATCATCGAAGCGAACGAAGGAGAGAATTTGGGCAAAGACTTCGGGTATCTGAAGGGCTTGATGCATGGCCATGAGATATTTACAGCTGTGGCGCAGGGATTTTGTATCTAAGGGAAGTGATTGTGGGCTGCAGTTGCCCCAACTTTCGTCGGTGTGCACGATGACTTGAGTGTCGGATTATTTCGCCGAGGTTGATGACTAGTATTCCCTTATGAATCAAAGAGGTAAGAGGGTATTTTTATGTGAACTCTCATCGGGTATGAGACAATCCAAACGAGGAGTTCTGAGTTACGATGATATACGTGGTGGAAGGACACCAACCATGCATAATCACACGATAACACATAAAAACACTGTTTCAATCTCACCTAAAGATCAGGCAGAAGAACTCTTTCAGCAGTCCTCTTACAAGATATTAGAAGAAAAACGGCATTATGCTACATTCCAAATTGTATTCATTTCAGCCTTAGGAGATACCGACATACCGGTATATCAAAGTGTGGTCTTTTTCAGCGTAAAGGGCTTACTAGCATCCTTGAAACCAAACACTTATGAGATCGGGATCATGTACTCGCAAGGGTGGTCAAAGCGTGGAGGGAGAAGAGTGGGTCGCCGTCACGTTCATGTTCAACCTATCAACATGTACAATAGGAGGTTTCACAATAGGATAAAGCAGTTTGTCAAGCATTTGTAAAGTTTTTGTAAAGCAAGTTGTAAAGCAGCGCTGCTTTATGACCTGCTTTAGTCGCTGCTTAGAGCTCTGGAGCTCTAAGCAGGAAATAAAGCAAAAACTAAAGCATGACTGAAGCAAGCAGAAACGCTTGGGAAGTGTCAGAAAAAGTGATAATATACCGCCCTACGCCCCTCCGATCATGACTACGCCCTTTTCTGGCCCAAGATGCTGGTGCTGGCTCAGAGGCGAGGGATCATCGGATCGGGTAGGGGGACGTTCACTGTGGAGCGCTTTATATAGTGCTGCCGATGTTCGGTTCGGTCCGGTTTTTACACGATTTCTGGCGAACCCAAAACTGGACCTCAGGTTCGGTTCTCTAAGCGCCGGTTCAGGTCCAGTTCGGTTTGGTTCAGGTTCAGAACCGCACTGAACCATCTTCTCTGTGGGAAACAGAAATTAAATGCTATCTGAGCGGGACAAACAAGCACAATGTACCCATATTGTCCTTTTTCTTGCTGTAGTGAGCTTTTGGGCTCGAAATTTTGTAGAAGCTGTAATACTCAGTCTTGTAAAGTCAGAAGCACCGGGGTTCATGTATATTGTGTACCAGAAGACGCTTTTGTGATTTTGTATATATGGCGCATGTGGAGAAATCCAGCCAAACAAGGTGTGACAGCAGACCAGATACAGCTTTGAGCTTCAATGAAAGATAAGTATATATCCGGTATATAATAAATTCACAGCGGGCTGTCTCACACACAAATGTTGAAGTGACCAAGAAAGGGAATCGGAGCTGAGAACTCAATAGTCTGACACAAATAAGATGTTTTGCGAGCGATTAACCAATGTGGCTTGGATCAAATGGTTTTGAAAGTTTATTTGTGAAGTTAACCGTTGAAATAGGACGTTGGGGAGGAGCCTTGGCGCAATATTTATATGTAGGGGCGGTTCGGTTCGGTCAATAGCGGTTCACCCGGTTCATGGCAGGTTCACGTCGGTTCGCTCTCTAAGCAAACCGATGACCGGACCATTATCCTTGGTTCGGTTACGGTTCGGTCACAGCGGTTAGGTTCAGGTTCGGTTTGCGGTTCTGAACATAACCGCGGCAGCACTAGCTTTATAAAGCAAGCCGCTGCTTTACTACCTGCTTTACAAAAACTTTACAAATGCTTTATGAATGGTTGAAAACCTGCTTTACTCTATTATGAAACCCCCTAATATAGCATCTGCCTTTGATCATGGCATTGATACCTGACCACAGCGACAAAGAGCGGTTGACACAGCCTTAGTCGTCCGGTTGCCTGTTGATGGCGGTGTTTTGCCGCTAACTCCCGGGAACCTCTCGACGTCGAACACCGTTGGTAGCGTTCAATACCGAGCTTGGTTACTGGGCGCCACGGCGACTCGCGCTATTCGATGCTTCCTCGATCCTTTGTACTTCACGCAATGTCACGCCCTCAACTCTGCCCTTCAACATTCCTCAAGCCCCATTCTCCCACCAGTCTCTGAACATGGTAGCGTTTGCAAGCCTGACTGCCGCCCTCGCTATACGATCATTATTCGACCCATTAGGGCTCACAAAGCGGTGATTGTATTCTTTCGTCACCGCGACTCCTCTCCATGCTGAACCACCGCCCTCCATCATCGTCACGACGGAAATCACGACTGCAACGATGTCCAGTCTCAGCATCTCGTCAAACTGCTCATCCACAATCACCAATCTCACACTGAGTAGCGAAGGCGGTTGTCTGCACCTTGACGGAATCCTACCACTTGTTGCACTCTCCAGTACCAACTCAATTATTCCTCCTGTGGACGAGTTCCTCACGGGGTTTTGCTCCAACTTTACGGGGATGTCGACGAACGGGACGTGTACAACCTCAACACTCACCGATCTTGGGAATCAGCTTGTGGGAGCATGTGGACCCGACTTTGTTGAGGCTGGGATGGGGGAGACTGTCGTTCGCTCATTCACCAGCTGGCTGGTACACTTTTACGATGTTTTCGGCGAGGCGATGTGCACACGCGAGTGAGTGGACTACAACTGACTCTAATTTTCGCCCCTTGCTTATGGTTGTCATGCGTCGCTCTAGCAAGGGCGAGGGTGATGATCTCTGCGTCGTCGAAGAGCTCACGACCCTTCAGAACAGTCTAGGCGGCAATCTCACAGCAAGCAACTTCTTCTTGGCGAAAGTTCATGCCTTCACGAACACGACGCTAGAAAAGTCGCTCCTCTGTAGCACATGTGCACAGGGAATGTACGCCATATTTCGGCAAGAGTTAGGTGACTTCAAATCGCTGATTGATAGTGAACGTGATGCCATCTGTGGAGGGAGCACTCCCAGTACGTCCATGCGTGGTACATAAGATCTGTGAAGACGACGCTGATTAAATTATTTGATTTTATCGTTGCTGGCTTAGCATCCCTTCCGTCAGCTATTGTCGTTGCCTCTGGTAGTCTCGCTGTGTCGACTGGCAAGAGTGGAGCAATACGGGTCTCTATTCAAGGGGACGCCTCCTTGATGTTGGCCTCCGTTAGTTTGAGTCTCGTAGCTGCGTTTTTCAGCACAAGTTATGCCTTAGACTAGCTGATTCGTGTCGAGGCTGGGTACTCGTTAGATACGGGGCTGTATTACCCATTTATTGTCAATAATATCTACATATACAACGATTTGTGCCTCATTGGCGAATGTATATACTAGACTAGCCTAGTAATACATCCCTCAGCTTTAACAGTACACTACTAATACTATCCGACGCAGGCCTAACATCGAGAACAAATGCCGGGTTGCCATCCTCGTCAGCCTCGTCCCTATAGTAGTCAATAACATATCGGATTCGTTGTCCCGATGAACGAGTTATGACCCAATCGTGCCGGTCAAATGGTCGTTGAGCTCTGGAGAACGACCAGCGCTGTGAGTCGAGCAATTTGCTATAGTGAAAAGGACGGGGCGTGACTCAACTGGAAATACGATGGAAGGGCCCATGATGCCCACATTAGGCTTCGAGCCTTATATGTGAGTTCTCTCGGCTTTCCGTTGATCTCAGCGAGTTTTGGCACAGAAGTCGCTCTGGAGTATTTGAAATGAGATCGAGCTCAATATGAAACGGAACTCAGCGTGCAAAAACTCACCGAGGATCCAGTCTCCCTTCCCACTGGAGAACCTCGTTCCAAGCTTCTTCATTCAAAAAATTATGTAACTGGACCATTGTCGCCATCTGATCTTCGGGCATGTCGTGACCCTTCCTCATCAACGCATTGTAGAACTGCTGGGGACTTGGGTAGACCCAGTTCTTTGCTTCGCCTTGATTGAGATAGTCACCAGTCTCAGAGTTTGCAACGACTCGAGGTATCGAAGAAGTTTCTCGTTCAGTTGAGAGGATTTTTGATTGGTTCGGGGATGGAGATTGTGACAGGTTCAATGGCACGTTGTTGAGTGGGTTGATCAGAGATGGGTCGTTTGAGTGCATGACGGGACACTGCGCGGCAAGAAGAGTGGCGTTAGGCGCGTCGTGCTTGTTGCTCATTGGGCAGGTAGCCATATCGCAGAGCTCAGCGGAGGGGGAGAATGGGAGAGCGATGGGAAGCGAGGGAAGGACGGATCTGGATGGAACCAAGAGCAAGCGAAGGGGAGTTCACGGCTTCTCACAGCGTAAGGCATGGAGGCAGATCATGGATATATCACCCTATGGGCGACGACAATTGACAGATCTGCGCTCAGTGTACTATTCAGCCCTTTCAAATAGCTCCTCCCACAAATCGCCATTTTCGTGCCTGACGCCCATCCGATCAGGAGAATATATGCCACAGCACCTGATCAACTCTGTAAAGTAGTTCGGTCCCCTCTCCACCCGCATGGAACTACTTGACTAATCTTCTCTCCGCCATTGGAGGAACAGAATGAATTCGTAGAACGTGGAAATTGATCTCCAGCAAACGAGTAAACAAATATCACACGACCTCATCGTTTGCAGGCGGTGCATTTACTCCTGAGGAGGTGAATAGAAGGGATAGTTCCTAGCAATTGGTGTGTCTGGAACCAATGGGTACGTCGTTTCCTCAGCTCTCCCTAAAAATAGGTGCCAGCACAAGAGTTGGGGCGTGTGTTCGAACTTGTTCAAGCACCACTCTGGGTGCGTTCGAGTTACTTCTCTGTTCGCTCAGTATGCCAGAGAAAACGGAGGCAAATCGCCGAAAAAGAATGGCTAATGAGCTCAAATTCAGTTCGGAACAGCTTGTACGCGATCAGAAATCGCTCGATGCCAATTGGCCACCTACGTAGCTCAACTATGAGTATGTTGGCCAGTAGGTCAGCTGCACTTTCCTCACCCTGACTTTCAGAGTTAGCAGGACCTATTTAGGGATAGTGGGCCCCTATTTTATGAATACTACTACGAAATAACACCGCTTTACAACTCGGGTAGCTCATCCTGGGCGCGATTGTACCACGATGTTCTCCCTTTTTGCTCGATTCTACTCTAACCAATAGTCCAGCGTTCTCTTACAACTTCAGGGGCGGTATTATGACTCCGTTCGTTCTGCGTATAAAGAAGCTACGCGAGGCTGGCTTGACCAAAGTAAACTCACTTGACATCCTCGCGGGACCCATCTTGCCCTTTAGTTATCCAGCAGTATGAGCCAGTTCTTTACTCCTGCTGAGTAAGCCCTAGATGTATTAGCCCTCTCACTCAGATGACACCCTAACGTCGAATCCTGGGTTGTAGGGAGCAATTCCATACCTCCTCCCAATATCCAATCCCTCAAAACTGGAAAGGTCCCACCTTCAAGATTCGTAATGACTACCCTGCCAAGCCCGATGGTATCACGTTCAGCCATGACATCTGGCCGACATTACCAGGCCCCGAAATCTCCGTTATCTCGCCCTGGCTCAACATCGACTTCAAGGAACAACCGCTGGAGTACGCCCAGACGGTGCTTGAGTACTGCTGGGAGGGAAATACGCCAGCTGACTTTAATGTTTGGGACAACAAAGTATGAATACTCAAATCTTCATAATATGGCGGCGAGCTGAACAAACCCCGCCGCTCAGGTTCGAAACTGGTACCACGCGCCATGGATGCATGCGTCGGCAAACGGACGCGAACCTCTGAAGGGACTCACTTACGAGCGCTCGATCCCTCCTGCGGAGTTCGCCAGTACCCAGACGCATGCTCTTCAGAATTGGGCCGTCGGTTTCTACAATGATCCAGGTGAGAGCGGGCTTTATCACGATATTGCAAAGGGTCTTCCGTCGTCTGACTCCCCACTGCTACCCCAAGGTGCCGTAACTTTTGGGCAAGCATGGGCCAACCCGAACGCTCCAGTTTGGAACACAGACCTGAAGTTCCACCCCGGCACTTGTGTCTTCAAGCTACTGCTCACTACCGCGTCCGATGAACAGGTTCCGACGATGAAGGGTGCTCCAGAATGGAGAGCGGTATGTGTTGTTCTCAAATCGCCACTTGCCTTGGTCACTAATATCAAGTTTCTATTAGGTTATTAGCCCTCAGCCTAACCCAGCGGTTGCACCATCAAGTGGGGCGGAGCGCAACGATTTTGACAGTGGTGTTCGGCTCATCCAGGTTGACTGGGCCGTTGTAGACCATCGCTCACCCATTGGTTGGGTGTTCGGTACCTGGATGTACAATGGGTATCTGACGAATGTGTCTGACGTCAGTGCAATTCTTCCTTTCGTGTGTGTCATTCATCTCATTGACACATCACTTATACAGCCTTGGAGACGCCTCACTTCCGTCGGCGTTATGTGGGGTAGCGATCCTGAGCTGACTCAAGCCGCCGTCAACTCTGGCAAGAAACCCGAGGAGTCATGGATCAACCCTGAGGCAGAGAAGCTGAGGATCAGCCTCGGTGGCGGGCGACCTTCATGGGGATACAATGGTCGACTCAACGGCCCGGCCGATAATTTCGTCAGGTGAGTGGGACTGGTTCTCCAGAATCTTTGATCACTCGAAGACTGAAACCACCTACTTCATACCACTTAGCGCTTGCACCTCCTGTCACGCAACGGCCCAATCCTACGCAGCACCCATGGTCCAAGACGGCAAGCTTGTCAAGGTCAAGCGTGACAACACGGAGAAGTTTGAGTGGGTACCCCGAAACGAGAAGCTCACTATGACTTGGTACGACCATTCAAGCGACTCATCGTATTTGCCAGCTAAATCCGACTGTTCTGAATAGGTTCGAGAACGTCAAGGCAGGCGAGTCGTTCTCTGTTCGAGGCGCGCTATCGTGCGACTACTCGCTTCAGTTCCTTATCGGGTGGAACAACTACAACACTTGGCTGAAGACTCAGAAGGCACAACAGAAGGAGTCCGATCCCAAGAAGAGGGTTCTCCTCTCGTTGCCCGGCAGGAGGATCGTATTCAAGCCTCAGGATCCTGATACTGACGAAGAGACGGTGGAGAAGATGCTCGAGAATATTACCATCATCGAAGAGCCAATGCGGGCAGGCCCACCAATGAAGTGGGTCTAAAGCACTGGTGGAGTGCTGCTGACGAGGTTGAAACAATCGTCGATATAAGTACTACTGTCCAAGAGTACATGATAATGCCATCTCTGCCGATCATTGTATAACTACCTATCCATCTGCACCAAGTATAAAAAAACATACGATTGGCATAGTCAAATGCTAGTCGCAATGCATCATGTTCAATCCGACCTGATGGTTCATTGCAATATTCTTCAGGAGAGGCGTAATTGAGAGATTTATCCATGAGGAAAACAACTCACGACCAGCAGAAGTCTCCAGATACACCAACAAACGCTCCTATACCTGCTGCTACGAGCGCAGCGGAGCCGATCATAGTTCCAGAGCTATCCATGAACTGGACTAGCACAGCCCCCGCTTCTTCAGCGTCCTCCTGAATGAGGAAAGTTTCTGTAGCGCTGGCGAAGGTCGGGAATGGGTACTTTGTGAAAAGTACGCCTGCAGCTTCGATTCCACCGACACCAAGTCCCCAGCAGCCTCCCGAGCCATTGTATTTGGCAGTTGGTGCGACAGCCTCGATCCACATATAAAACAATGCTGAACCGCTCGTCACGGAGATCGGGGTGCTATGGAGGAGATTGCTGCCCCCAATCGATGGACGAATCTTCGATCGGTCGACTCCCTTGAGGCCTGCTTGACGTCGGGGTTCGTGCCTTTTGGGGCGGCAGCCCATACTTTGAACCCGGCTTCGCCTCCAGACGTCTTCGATGCGCGGAGCATAGCGATGGTGCTATCTCAGCGGTTTGTCAGTGGGTGTACAAGACGCGCTATCAAGTCCGTGGAGGCCCACTCTTTATACTCCTTGCTAGAAGGTTCGAGATTGGGGGTAGATGGGGACGACATATCAAGCGTGCAAGGTGTGGTTGAGGAGATTTGACAGATATGTAGCTGCGAAAGATTCTGAGACCTCAGAACCTCGAAATATCAAGTATTTATACTCAAAAGTCTCAAAATTTCGACTTCAAGTAATTGATTTTTGTCATGGCAGGCATAAGGTTTCAGCGTAAGGAAGATGAGAACGAACGGTGATGCGTATGACCAATTATCCGAGGCGCAACCCGAGACAAGGGGTGATATATTTCATACCGCTTTTCGTAATCAGGTGCCTGAAACCTACGACAATCGTGCTGAGCCTAACAATCAGGGGAAGCGCTATTTACCTGAGCTTGGGTGAGGCTACGCCATTCGACTCCCATTGTGTCAGCTGATCCATGCTCGGTATTGATTTAGTGGATAGAGGCTGGTACCGATACAGAAGCAAGTTTGATACAAGACTCCAGCGATTATGCGATTTCTTTGATGATTTGTAGAAACCCAATAGCTTCGCGGCCGACAAGTGAGGCCGGAGTCGTGTTAAGGGATCTCATCGGCACCTCGGCCACCTTAACATCGTGACTATATGCTGTTAAGCCCACGACTCGTGTCGGGTTGTGTGATATCAACTTTTACCTAGCCGTGGCACTGTCTCTGGAAACGAAAATCCGTTTCTCTGAGGTTTACCTTGTCCTTCTCTTGGCGTGGGATGGCTTAATCATGTAGCTCCTCCATGTCTTTACACTCAGCGGGAACCGAGCTATGCGCAGATTTGCTTGGGCGGAGAACCATTGCGGAGAGGGCTTGATTGAGTAAGCCCAGAACCATGAAAACTCCATTTTCGGTAGCACCTTACCTCGCCCGGAGCTTAGTCAATGTCAAATATGATCACTGCCAAGAAGAACTCCACCAAGACAGTCTTCGGCTGCCAACAACCACGTGGCATATCGGGTCCGAGGTTTTCATGCATTCCGCCCAAGTATTTCCTTTCAGCTATCTTTCTTCCTCGTACC
>WIDE01000185.1:1754-41268 GCA_015039315.1 Clavulina sp. PMI_390 | reverse complement strand
GAGTGGCCAGTAGTGCCATGGACGAGAGCTCGGAAGGCCTCGGGGGTCAGGTTGCTAACCCGGACGGCGACGAAATATTGAGCGAGCTGGGTGAGCCCGATAAGGGGGAATGAAATTGGGATCGACGCGAGGTACTCGACAGGTGGCACGGCTTCTTCGGGGCCTTCGAGCCAGCTGAGGACGTCTAGTCCGTGCGAGTAGTAGTTGAAGCCATCCACATCAGTGGCCTTGGCCGCTGCAGGAATGAGCACGTCCTTGGTCACCCGAGTAACGAGCTCGAGGACATATGGCTTGTAGATATCATAGAGCGACTTGAGCTCGGCGAAATAGACTTCGTTGGTACCTTGGCCACCGAACAGGCCATAAATGGAGGCTTTGCCAGCTTTGGCAGCCTCGAGGAGGGCGGATGGAGGAGGACGGGGGACTTCTGCGGGTGCTACTCGCGACTCGAGAGCAGCAAGGGCAGCAAAGTAGCCCTGGAGAATATTCTTGCGAGACTCTGGGGCGAGCAACGCGGTGAGAGAATGGATGTCGGTGGAGGAGAGGAATTGGGATGTGAACTGCTTGACGGAAGCAGCGAGCACGGATGTGTGGGGGGCAGATGCATCAACAGAGGAGGCGAGGTGGCCTAGATATTGTGCGAAGAACGCAAGCTGGGCATTTTCGTTTTCATCAGCGACAGGCACGTCTTGGCCTTCGATGGAGTGGAGGAAAGCGTCGCGGAGCACTTCAGCGGCAATCCAGTTATCAGTGGAGGTGGAGACTGGGATCGAAATCTGCGATGGAAGAGAAGAGGGTTAGCGTACGACATCCCCAGTGGGCAGAAATCAAAAAAAATGTTGGACGATGTGTGGGAGGGATGCGCGTCGAGCGACAGAATTTTTTTGAAACACGCACCCTAGAGTCTGCGGTGCCCAGAATGAGGGGCCTAGAAAGAATAGTGGCCGCGTCGGCGCTGCAGCCAGCTTCGCCTGCCATCGTTTCCTCTAAGTTGGATGGTGGGAGGGGAGTTGAGGAGAGTCTAGAGACGGGTGGGACGCCTCAGCTTTTATAACACCTATTATAAAAATCTTGGGGATGCACCTGCATTCAATCCCAACCGTCCCACATCGTGCCCTTCACACCACACGATATATTCTCAAATTTTACAGCAATGCTAGAAAGCCTATTTAGCACCAGCTCAACTTGGTTCATCGCCCCCATCGACGTCTGCAACGTTGTGGGCCACTCGAACCCCAGTGTCAACTGAATTGCAGCTGTTGCAAATCGAAAGGGCGTTCAATTCAGTTGTCTAATGCAATCCCATCCCAAAATGTTGAAAGCCCTCTCGCGCGCTCAATGACTAACGTCCCAACCCGCACACCCATCCTTTTCCCCCCCAGAACTCAGACCCTGATGAAACCCCAGACTGCGTGATTAATGTTAATCCTACGGCGACACGTACTCTCCCGAAACTTCATCGTCAGTATCATCATCATCCCCACTCCCCACTAGGGACATTTGCAGCAACTCCTCGAATGCATCGCTCTGCCGTAGCCCCAATAGCTCCGAATCACTCAGAGCATCAATATCCACCGCGTGCCTTATCATCCATCGACCTTCTGCTTCCTCTGAGTCACCATCACGTCCATGCATATCACCACCTGAGCGAGACGGCCGGCGATCGCGAACCCTTCCTCCATCATTTGAACCTGAATCAGTTGCAGAACGCCGATCGAAATGAACTCCAGCTGCGTCCGCAAGGTTAGCCTTCCGGCGCGCAATGAAAATCCAACTCTCGCCAGCAACGCCGAATCGCTTCCATTGACCACCACCACTTCGTCCCTGGGCCTTCGCTCGGCGATCGCGCACGAGCACCGGGGCGAAATCGAACCATCCCCCAAACGCAGCCCAAAACGGCCACTCCTTTTCCAGGTCTCGGATCCGACCTGCAATTCTACAAGTTAGGTTGGGTCGGTCGGACGCGTGGTCGAGGTGGCGGCAGCCGCCGCGGGGAAGTCGATTGGGGTGGGGGTGGGAACCGATTTGATGGGAGGCGTTGGGCCGCATACCCACCAGTCAAAACAGTCGCATTGGGGCGGCGTTGTTCATTACAAAGATAATCAGCGCCAATGGGAGAACCGATTCCACAGTCGTTGTTGACACATCGCAGTCCGCCATGACAAGACGCGCAGTTGACAATTGGGCAAGCCACCCCCCCAATGCATGCGCATTGTGGATAATAGAAGAATGGTGGGTTGGAATTCACCGGAAGTATCAATGTCAACAGAAATCAGTTAGCCGCATGAGTGGGTAGTGAGCAAAATGATCGAACCACCAAAAAAAGCCATACGATCGAGGCAGGCTTGACAAGGAGACCGAACACGACAGAATCATGAGAATGGCGCAAAAGTGAACTGAGGCTTACATGAGATGATCACTGTTACACCCACGTTCTCGGGACCATTAAGTTGCTCTGGGTCGCTGCCAGGGTTGTCGTGAAGTGGTGGACAGCGACACGCATCCTTTTCGGTCAGATGCAGCAATGTCCGTAGCAGCGGCGCCAGTAAACCGGGGAAGTAAACCTAGAAGCACAATGCGCTCAGTAAACGTACGTTTTTCCCCCACGGAGGGACGCGTCATCATATATGCGAGGTGCGTTTGCAACGATGCAGTGTGCCTGGACTTGGTCCCCCATTGAGATGACAATATATTGTGGGGACTCACCAAGTCACTGCACAATACATGCGTGATGCCACCCTCTCGTTCAACCCCATCACGACTCTGAGAACGTCTTGCTTCCTCGAAAACACGTTCCGCGGCATGCCGATCACCCCAGGGCAAAGCTCTAACTCTAACGTCAACTCTAGAATCTTCGGCTGTCGGCTGCGACGGAGAGGAAGCTGATGCGCTCGACTCGACATTGGCGGCCCGCCCTAGTTCATTCTTCCACCGCAGGACATTTGTCTCCAGGAGAGGCACGACTTCTGGGAGATCGGTCAGGAAGATAACATCCCGACATCGATCGGCAGACTCTGCATGTGCTGCTGATAATGAAGTTTGCTTATTCGCGGTGTAGCTCGAACGGACATCCTCAGAGATGGAAGGGGAAGAAGAAGACGCCAACACGCTTGCTGCAGACAAGCCCGCCACGCCGGTTCCCTAAACTGAGTAGAGCTCAGCGTGCCATATTCATTGCTTGCCCAGTGGCATGATCGCGAGCAGCTTGACGCACCGAACCCAGCTCAACAAGGACTCTTTGAGTACTACCAGCAGGGTATGAGCGGAGCCTCGAGGACAACGGGCATGGTGGATCAAACTCGAGATGCGGGGGTGAATGAAAATAAGCTTGCAGATCGAATGCAGCTTCCCTGAGGGATGGAATCATTCAGCTGCTATATACCACATCAGAGCGCAGATTCCCTTACCATATTCTTCCGGCAATCCCATACGTGTCAATATCTTGCTGTATAGGCTCTTCGACACGTCCATCGACAGCACTTGACCCAGACGATCCCCCGCCATCTTGGTGCATCTGCGGCGCATTCACCGACGGATCGGGTCCAGATTGGGTTTGAGCTTTAGGTGACAATGAGTCCACCTTGTTCAGCACAGAAGAGTAGTCTGAGGGTAGTACAGCCAGTCCATCGGGAAAGTTGAATCTTTCATGAGTACTTGAGTTCATCACATGAGGAGGAGAAATCGTCAAAGCAGCCATCGTAGCTTCTTGTACCAGCCAGGCAGAGATGAGAAGAATTAAGATCACGAATGGCCGGCAATATCTTATTTGTATCCCGGATCGTCCAACGCCCTGTCTTATCCGGCCAACCGGCGGTGTTTGTCTAAGGGACTGTGAACTGAGGGATCGATCGCAGACATGTTACCTGCTGTCACGACCTGCGTTCGCTGTCACACGCTGCACCCTCTCGTTACACCAACGGGAACTTGGCCAAGCTCGTGTCGGCACCTTCTACCGTCGTTGATTTCACGTTAAAACTCGCTTGCATGCTATACACCTCACTAGTCTCCAAGTTCACAAACGTTACGAGCTGGAGAGACTAGCTCAGGTGCCCAAACCACAGAAACATCTATGGGTGCCACCTACATGCATCACCGAGATGTGTAAATCGTTGGGAGTCAGCCTAGCGACTTGTTTCCGATGCGGTGGTTTTTCGGTTCAAGCATGGAAAACGACGTCATGCTGAGATGGGCGCTATACGCAACACGATATCAGTGCAGCTGCGCATGCTGGATGCAGACGAAGAGCGACTTGTCAGTTTCAATGAAGACCTTGGAGCGTCGGGGATATTTATCAATCTCTTAGATGTAAAGCTTAGCATCGGAAAGAATCCTTATTCGGGCTAGGGGCACACAAGCCCGAGATAGGAAGCAACGCTGACTGGGAGGTTCGCTTGTGCGTCCGTGAATCAGGGTAGAGGATACCCTCTATAACAGCGATATGAACGGGGTGACGTTAAGCCCCACACATGATATATTCATGCTATGGTGCAATCGTACGTCTGTCGCACAACTCGAGGAAGAGCATAATGACATGCGCGAGCGAGTCATTTTGACAATACATTTAGTTGGGCACAGGATGAAGGAGCGATCCCATCCACGGATGAAAATCATTCGCCAGGGGTAGAGGATCGGTGGTTAACTGGCCTGTGAGTTGCATCTCGCCGATCGGATGTCGGCCGAGGATCTTACTTCTCGTCGTGACGGCTTTCCACCCTCCACCACAAACCAAGAGAGCGAAGTGGAAAACGTGGTGGTGAGACGGCTGGACTCCTCCTAGACCCCTACATCATCAACCAGGCTAATTACCTATCATTGAGGGGATTGGGAGACTAGAAGGATGCATGGAAAGTGAACCTCAACCGAAGGAGCGGGCTTGAGCCCCCCCTTTAGACACGACAGCGGCGGCCGAAAACCAAGGGGAGATAATCTCTACGTACGAAATATCCAATGTGGCTTGGAAGCGGGCCCCATGATCGTGTACGTGTCCTCAGATATGTGTTCACGGATTCATCCAGCTAGCACATTTACGGCGAGATTCTCCCAAGGAATAACACAGAAACCGGATTGGCCATGCTCGAACCTTATCTCGCTAATTAATGAACTCTCGGCATTCCGTGTAAGCGGGATGAGGCGCACGCCCTGCGCCTTTTGATGCTTCAACGTCGCTGCAGCCAATCCGGACGTCGCATCTGAGACTGTCCAATCCGAACGTCACGGCTAAGATCGTGTGCGCACCGCAAGAAAGTTTCTGCGCCCTTTTCCCTCGCTTGATAGCTTCCCGTTGTTCGGGATGATGATGATAGGGAAAAAAAATCCACTCTGACTCAGAGGGAAGCTACCCGACGAGGACATATATATATGGACGTGCAAGACTCAAGTCTCACTCGCTCAAGAAAATTCCCCTACACCTACTTTCTCACACCAACTTATCCACGACACCAATGATTATCCCTACGTCTATGGAACAGTCTGCTGCCCCAATTACTGTGCCTAGCTCGATCGAGGTGCTCAAGCAAGCCGTTGTCACACACAATGACGGTCTGCCGATCGCCACAGAACGGCTGGACGCTCCTGTGCCAAGCGCTCCCGCGGCTGCATTTCCCCCCGAATTTTATGAGCCATTCTTCTCTGCTCATAGTAAAACCTGGTCCGCTGGAGCTAGTGAGTGTTTCCGCCCAAGTTGTCTCCTGCATGCTGCGTCTCACTCAATACGGACCTCCACCTTCCTATTTATTTATTCTTCCGGTTCCTAGTCCGCGGCGTCATGATTCATGAAAATAAGCCAGGCATGCTCTCGTTGCTCGCGGGAAAGCCCAACTCGTCCACTTTCCCTATCACTTCCCTCTCCATGAAGATCAAGTCCCCCGTACCTCCCTTTACCGAAACCACGATTGAGCTAGAGCAGGATAAGTTGGACGAAGCCTTACAGTACGGCCCTCTTATTGGGCAAGGTGATCTCGTCAATCAGCTATTCGATCTACAGCTTGCTTTCCATGGACGAAAGCGCGATCCCAGCTGGAGGATCTCCATTGGTGCGGGAGGACAGGACGTTATATACAAGATCATCACGACTTTGACAGATCCTGGGGACGTCGTTTTGTGTGAGGTATGTGTTACTTCACCAAACGTATTTCGTATCCCAGCCAATCCTCACCCTCGACCCTACATAGGCACCCACCTGGGCAGGTATCCTCC
This sequence comes from Clavulina sp. PMI_390, assembly GCA_015039315.1. Lineage (NCBI taxonomy): Eukaryota > Fungi > Basidiomycota > Agaricomycetes > Cantharellales > Hydnaceae > Clavulina > Clavulina sp. PMI_390. Next base: position 35,073 of record WIDE01000185.1, on the reverse strand, counting down.
CTGCTCTTCGCTCGAGTATGGCAGAACTCGTAGAGGTCGATATCTTCTTATAAACCGCCCAAAATAACTTATTGACAGCTCCGATCTTAGGTCCCCATTGATAGTCGAGGAATCCGATCCTCTGAGCTTCGACGAATGCTCGAGAACTGGCCCAAGAACAAAAAGATGCCCAAATTCATCTACACCGTCCCATATGGGTGCAACCCATCCGGTATCACGGCCGCTATTGAGCGAAGGAAGGAGCTTCTAGAGCTCGCCAGAAAGTATCAATTCATCATTCTTGAGGGTGAGTTACATTAAAGCATTCCTTACCATCACGGGGACTCATCTCTTCATCCCTGTAAAAGATGACCCCTACTACCTTCTTTACTATGGAGAGGAAGCTCGCCCGCCATCTTACTTTGAGCTCGAAGGCCAAGACAACTACGGTACCGGCATCGTTGTCCGTTCCGATTCCTTCTCCAAGGTGTTCTCCCCAGGTCTCCGCATGGGTTTTGTCAGTGGTCCGACAAGCATAGTCAACCGCATCGATCTCTTCGTACGTTGCTCACCGCCTATTTAATGAGAAGTTTCTGACCACCGACCTCCAAATCTCCACATCAGACATCACAAGCCCAGCTACAGCCGTCGTCGCTATCGCAATCTGTCGTTTCTGCCATTCTAGCGAAGTGGGAAATCGACGGCTTCCGAGCGCACGCCCACACAGTCGCACAGTTCTACGATGCTAGGAGGAAAGTTTTTGAAGCTGCTATGGAGAAGCATCTAGGCGGGCTCGTCGAATACACCTCTCCTGTCGCCGGAATGTTCCTTTGGTAAGTCTCATCATGCATAGACAACTTCATCCAGCCTAACCACCCCTCGCTTCGCATCTACTTCTCCACAGGTTCAAGCTCCTGATACCACCTCCTGCTGACGATCCTAACGCAACAGAAGGCGACTCGAACGAACTGATCACTCAAGTCGCCTTCAAGCGAGGTGTCTTGGCTTGCCCTGGTGGCTCCTTCTTTGCTGGTGGACGCCGCTCCGCCTATGTGCGGGCGGCCTTCAGCGTTCTCACTGATGAGGAGACAGACGAGGCACTGAGGCGCCTCGCCGAGGTCGTGAGAGAGGCGAGAGGGGAACTTGTCCCAAAAGTTTGAGATCAATTGGCGATATATTTGGATTCTCAAAAGCGCGCCGTCTTCGGCAGTCGATACCTATATAATTATTCGCGCTCTTCGTAAATATTCCAGGCCTATTCTCGCCCAATAAGCGCAGCACATTGTACACTGATACTTCATGTAGCAGATTTCTCCTTAGATCGTATATAAGGCAATAGATATCCCTCTCCTCCCTTTGAGTGGTAATCGGCGTAAAGATTCGAAGGCCATTCAAGCTGAATCGTGAGGATGAAGTTCGCATCATCCCTACGGGCTCATTGGTTCTCCGCTCAGCGCCCTCTCCTTCTTGAACTCTCCCACATACCAATCCTCCACTTTGCCTTTCGGAACCACTTGGAACCTCAAACACCCATCCTTGATCTCGAGCCCATCCTGGATCTGTTTTCCGGCATTCTTCCCCTTCCCATCCACCACTACACCCGCCCTCAAGAACACATCCGCCAGCGTCATCTTGCGCCCAACTTTGAGGAGCCTTCCCGTACGCGTTGTGACATACACAGCGAGCTTAGGAGCCTTGTACTCGTGAGCGATTCGATCCCAGTCGGCTGGGGGTCCGCTCGCGGGGAAGATAGCGGCCAGTTGGTCGGCAAAGGCGCTATTTTCGTTAAAGTGGGAGATGAAGTCGGATTTGGAGTGTTGTGGGTAGAGCAGCAAGACGGGGAAGAGGATTGTGGTGGTCGGTGAGTAGGGCTTGGGCTCGGAGGGGTCAAAGGAGGGGAATCCAAGGGGCTCCATGCCTCCTGGTGTGGCCGAAAATGATAACTGTCGAGCCTGTATGGTTGATCAATGGGAAAAGTGGAGAAGGGATGTGAGGCAAAGAACGTATGGAGTAGTTAGCATGGACACATACCGCACAGGACAACTCTAGCAGAGCCCTTTCTTCCTTCGCCTCTTTCGCTTCTCTCTCCTTTTTCTCAGCAGCAAGCTTCTTTCGTTCGATCTTGTCGTCGATGGTCTTCTGCAAATTGCTCATATCCACATTGTTCTGATCGAATGCCAGACAGTGCAGGCATGCATCACGCGCCTCATCTAGCCTGTCCAGTGAGAGGAGCGCTGTGGAAGAACGAAAATACGCCTTTGAAGACTTGGGGTTTAGCTTGATGGCAGCAGCGCAGTCACGGAGAGTGAGACCGTAGTTCTCTGGAAGGCACTAACAGGTAAGAGCCCTGGGCCGTCAAGTCGATCGATCGATGGGCAGACAGGGAAGAACGACTCACGGAGCTTGAGATTGCACGCTGCGCGGTTCAGGTACAAAGACTCTAGCAATGTCTGATCCTCAGGCTTCGCGTCAATGGCTTGAGTATAGAATTTTCGTGCATCGGTAAATTTTTGTTTCTTGAAGTAATCATTTCCTTGCTCCTTAAAGCCTGAAGCAGTGTCTAGAGATCAGACCAAGTCAGCTTGGAGTATAACAATTTTGTGGCGTGATGGCAGCGTTGTTCCATGTCTGTAGGAAATCGGAGGATCAGTCACTCACTATCAGGGGTATCATCGTATATCAGGCTCTGTAGAGCCTCCAAAGGGGCATTGGACTCTGAGTCGTCAGGAAGATTCGTCATGAAGAGTGGATGAGCATTGAGCTCTTTGAACTTGGTGCCCACATCCGACTCTTGCGGAGCTGCAGGACCAGCAGCTGCACTCATGGTTATGGAAAGATCGCAGGTCAACTACAGATAGCTAAGAGCAGATAGCTATGGTTCGAGCGATTCAGTCCACAGCTCTAGTAAAGGTGGATGATGAATCGAAAGATAAAGGGTCGCTGGCAGAAGGAAGATCTCAGATCGGAGGGTCCGACGATGTGACATCACGCTCATCGCTTCTCCCAAACCTGTTCACAAAGAAAAACTACTATCATCCATAGGGAATAGCTAACCAATTCGTAGATTCTACAGATATGAGAAGAAAATGCAAGGAAGACCATGTAATAAAAGCGCGGCAACATCACTACAATAACACTCGTCGTGCACCAACCGAACCAGACTACAACCTCGAGTAGGTCTTGCCCAGGTAATCAGCGAGCTCGGTACGCTTGCTTTGCCCAGAGTGAGTGACGGTGGCAGGGGTGTATTTTGGATCAACGGGAGCCTCCTCGCGCTTGAAGATCGGCACAAAGTCACGCTTGCTCTCACCAACGTACATCTGTAAATTACCCACAAATTAGAGAGGCAGCTCTGTGCACGAAACAGCGAGCAACGAACCTGTCGTGGACGCCAGATCTTAACACCGCCTTCGGCGTGCATCATCTGCCTCCAGTGAGCGAGCCAACCGACCGTGCGGGGCACAGCGAAGAGGACTGGGAAGAAGTCCATGGGGAAGCCCATTGCACGGTAGATCAGGCCGCTCCAGAAGTCGACGTTGGGGGCAAGCTTGCGGGAGGTGAAGTACTCATCCTTCATGGCGTGGTCGTGGAGGGCCATGGCAGTCTCGAGGAGCTCATCCTTGCCAGTGCTGTAAAGAGAGGGAGAGTTGAGTGAGTCTGATGCGTTCTGCAAGGGAGGAAATGACCTACACAGCGAAGACCTCATCGGCAATACGGCGAATGATGAACGAACGAGGGTCCGACTAGGGGTAACCAATGGAACATTAGCATCGCATGAACAATGCGCACGGCAAAGCAGCGAGTGAAACTTACAGTCTTGTACACACTACAAAAAGATTTCCCACAACAGTTCACATGTTAGCACATCTGAAGCGAAACTACATCATCATAGCAACTCGACGCACCGGTGACCAAACCCAGAAAGCACCTTCTCGCGGCGCTTCACCGCGGCAATGTATGCCGGGACATTGGCGGGGGAGCCGATGGCGAGAAGCATGCGAATCACAGCCTCGTTAGCACCACCGTGCAGAGGACCGTACAGTGAAGCGCATCCAGCACTGTTCAGGTTACGAAGAGTCATTGGTCAGATGATTTCTTACACATTCAGGGAATAAGATAAGAATGCAACGTACGCAACAGCGCTGTAGGGATCAACCAGCGAACTTCCGGTCTGCAGGACGGTTGTGCTGCTGGCGTTAAGTTCGTGATCGGCGTGGAGGATGAAGAGAACATCGAGGGCGCGCTCCAGGACAGGGTTGGGGCGGTATCGCTCCTCACCAATCTTGTCCATCTGGTACAGGAAGGAACCAGTGTAGCTGAGGCCAGCTGGGGGAGTGATGAACTGACGACCTTGGCGGACACGGTAGGCCATACTGTGGAGCCCAATAGGGTAGAGAAGATATCAATTGCAGGTTTACTTGGCGCTGGACCGCAAGAGGGGGAACGTACGCAGCGAGGGTGATAGCCTTGCCAATGATTCGGTAGATTTGCTTGTCCATGTTCGCCAGGGAGTTTGTGTCAGTCTTGGTGAACAGAGTCTGGCCTGGAAACGTGGAAGATTAGCAAAAGTAACCTAGAAAGTATTGTGGATTTGTCCAATTACCTTGCAGAGAAGGATTTGCCTACAGAGAGAAGAACAAAGGTATCAGGACACCAATCCGAAATGGGCGACACATCATGCTTACCTCCTCGTAGAAGCTGCCGACAGCTGCAAAAGCGCTCGTCAAGATGGACATGGGGTGGGCATTGTAACGGAAGGAGCGGAAAAGGTTCTCGGCATCGTGGTGGACGATCGAATGGTGCATGATCTCGCGCTCAAAGTTGAAGAACTGCTTTTTGGTGGGGAGCTCGCCATAGAGGAGCAAGTACGAGACCTCGAGGAAGTTGGATTGCTCTGCGAGCTGCTCGATGGGGTAGCCGCGGTATCGGAGAACTGGCACCGCCAAGGTCGTGTTTGCGTGTGTGGAATTACGATATTCCCGAGTTCCCCAGTTTCGAGGAAGCGTGGGGCATTCAATTAGCATTGGCATAGTTTGTGGCAGCGAAGAAGAGCAAGTAGTCAGAATCATAGATAGTCAGTTTCTATCTCTCTAGCATTCGTTTGTGCAATGGAGAAATTGCAGATACGTACCTCCATTGTCACCATCAATGTAGGTGATCCTGGACGAGATGACAGCAGTGTTCAAGAAACCCTTGTCCGTGACCCTCAGACCACGCTCGGTCTCGTTCTCCTCGCGCTCATTTGGCTTCTTGGGGGCCTTCATTTGCTTGAAGGCGGTGGCAGCGATGGCATTGTTCACAATGCTAGATTCGTTCAGGAGTGAGGAAAATGGCAATGGACACGAGTTCAGTACAATGGCTTGAGAAGAGTAAGATACACCCCTGGGCATCCAAACAATGATGGATGTCGCCGGATAGAGCGAGACAGGATAGGGGAGAGCGACTCACGGGATAGTGAACGTCTTGCCAGTGCGCTCATCCGTAACGGTGAGCTGCTCCTTGGGAACTCTGGCTTTCTCTGGGAGGCCCATTTTGTTGCAAGAAGGGTTTCAAGTGACGAGAGTTGTAATGTAGGGAGGAGGAGAGGGAGATGGGTTTTGCAGTTGTGTCCGGTGGCCACTCGAGACGACGCGCTGTCCGGAACGAATAGGCAAAATGTGCGGGCGGAGCAGGAGGAGAGGGGCTGAGTCCCTACGAAGAGAGGTTTCGTATTTAGGGAAGAGGAGGATGGTGTGTGTGTAAACTTGTGAGAGAGCGCAAGGTCAAGTTCCCCCCACTGAGAGAGAGAAGGAGAGAGTGCCCGGGGATAATGGGCTGCTTGAGAGCCGGCAAGCTGTAGCGTGCGAACTGACTTCCCCCAGCGTGGCCTCCGGTCAGTCGGATCTACATTGACTTTCACGAGAAAAGCGGAAAGTCCCTCATTCAATACAGAGCGATGCCAGATTGCCAATGACTGTGCGTGTATTTGCGATCGTGTCCTACAGAAGGCAGAGAGAGAAAGGAGTAGCAAAGATGGATGGGTATAGTCTACAGCAGACTAAAGAGTGGTAATATGAAGATAACACAGGCTCGAGAGAAATTAAGAATTGGGTGTCCGGTATATACTCAGTACTTATAATGAAAAATGAGTGCGGGTCTATTGGATCGAGGCAGGGGGCCCTCGAGGGAGGTGAACACGATCAAGAAAAATAATATCTAGTGAAATGAAGATGTTGCAAAGGGGAGATATCAATGGATAAAAGACGGTGGGAATAGTGAGGTGGAAATGAGCTTGCGATCGATGCATGAATGAAAGGCCGTCGAGACACATGTTAATGCGTTAGTGCAAACCGTGAGCCCATACTGGAACACGGGTATCACAGAAAATAACCAGGAAACCGATGATGAAGACAATACGCTCAGATGAGAAGACAGCTATAGCTTGGTTTAGACAATCAGCCTAAACGGGGTACAGATCGCCGCCATCAGTGAACAAGGAAAAGGTCAACCGTCATCAAGGCAGGTCAACTCACCTCAACCAAAGCGCCTCTCCTTCACACTTCTCCAAAACAACTTCCCACCTCTTCATTACTCGACCGATTCGGCTGCCCGCGCTCTCCAAGATGAGACGCTCCAGCATGCCCCTTCCTTCAGGGGTGCCCTCCGCCTCAAGTACCCACTCCCCAGCCCACAGTCCAAGCTGATCTTGGCAACCTCGGAAATCGCACCGCGCCGTCCACGCGTATCGGAGCACACGCACGGGGCCTCGATGGCTCGGGACGTGCCCTACCGTCTGGGCGAGTGCAAACTCGACGCCAGCCAGCACGTGCTCTGGGGGCGGTAGCAGCTGGGGAGAATGGCTTGGGGGTTGGCGCATGTGAGGAAGCAAATGCACGGGGACAGCGAGCGGCCAGACAGGGTTCACGTTCGCACTGCTTCCAGGTGGGCGCGAGAGCGAGGTGATATGGGTATAGTACGTCGGGCATGGTATCCCTGCCGCGATCGCGTCCATGATCATGGCGTTCGAATTAGCATGCGCGTGGATAGGGGCATGGGGATGGGGAGAAGGCGGGGATGGCAGAATGGGTCTCCGCGCGTCAAATTGCACAAGCTTGCGTCCATCAAAGACCATCCAAGCGCTCGCGCTGCTCTCGGTCGCAGCGTCACTAGCACTTGGATTCATGGCGGGTACGTAACCCAAGTTCGCTACGATGTCGCCAGTCTTGATCCCATAAGGTGTGAATGAGGGACCACCACCCAAGACGCCCGCTTCTCGAAGCTGGTCCTCACATGCTTGCAGGACTGCCCTCGCTGCTTCACTCATCCCGCCTCCATTTTCACTCACCTCACGAGCAGAGAGCGAAACGGAAGTAGGGACGAAGACCCTGAAGACAGGGGCAAATGCTAGCAGTGTAGCTGCCTCGGGAAGGATGTGTGGGTTGGGTAGTGTCGGGTACGATGACGACGACTGGCCATATGGGTAGTTCAGAGGAGAGCTGGGCATGGGCGGATCGAGTGGTGCCTCATCACCCTCAATGAAGGACTCGGGGAGTGAGTCCAAGGCACTACCTGTACCAGGAGTGATAATCTTCGAGCGAGTGGGCACGAGGACCGGGCTTGACGTCACAGATGATGACGCAGAAGCATCAGTATCAAGTTCTGCACTGGACTCTACACCAACAGAGAGAGGTAGAGCTGGCAGGGGTCTTGAAGGGGCATGGGGCGGGGAGGAGGGAGCGGACATGGTGGCACCAGCAGAACGAGGCAGAGGTGGCACAGGCGGGATGATCGTGCTTCCACTAGCGCTCGACGGCGAACGCACATGGCTAACGCTCGAGCTCCGCCGTCTCCCTCCCTCTCCGCTGCTCATGCTTTCCCTGCGGTTGCTGCTCTTGCTACTCAGGATCAAGTCCATGCTGGGTCTCCGAGTCCCAAACTCGCCCAACGCATCGGGCGCAGGCGCGTAGTCCAAGCGCTTCAGCCCGGTCGCTGCACCATGATGATACGTCCTATAGATCGAGTCCCTTTCAGGAGGTCCCACCACCGTCCCTGTGCCGTTGCGAGAGCGGTACGTCATTGCATTACGATACCACACATCAGCGGTATTGGCGCTGAACCCCACACGCGGAGGAGGGAGCGGAGTCTTGTGTTTCTGACCCTTACCCATACTCTTGCGACGCGCAGCCTTTGTTGTAGTGGTAGTCGAAGCAGATGCTGACGATACCATAGTGTTTGAACGGCGAAGCCCTGTAGACGAGGATTGGCTGGACAGAGATCCCTGAGGTCGGGACGACGACATTGCTGGTGGGGGCAGCTTCGAGAGTGGTCCATGAGATGAAGACGAGGATGACGACGAAGGATCTCGAGGGTGCTCGTCGGATACAGTATTAGAAGGGGCGAAATACGCTAACGGTGCAGGGAACTTCAACTCGATTGGACCGTCCCTACCAGGCAGTCCAATCATCTCGAACGACGAGCCCGAACTCGAAATCGAACCCGTAATTTGGGAGCATAGTGCACGCCAATCGAATTGCTCGATAGAAGACACTGATAATACCGACGAGGAAGCGGACAACCTGAGGAGAGCGACAAACTTGGAGTGTGTTCGCGCCAGAAGGGTCAGCCTCTCGGCATCCGCCCTATTTCTCCGCCGAGCAACGGCCTTCGCGTATTGATGCTCAGCTAGGGCCACATCTGCATCGAAGTCCAGAGGACCAAGCCATGACGAAGTGTCTCCTCTCTCGCGCTCAATCAGTTGTTGTTTGGGACGAGCAAATAATGCTGATTGTGCCAGAGATTGGGATTGGGAAGGGGGAGGGGGAGGCGCGGGGGTCACAGAACCAGAAGAAGGTGGAGTGGAGAGCGTCTCAAGCGCTCGGGTAGGGTATCGTGTGAGAGGCGTCTGTTGTGATTGGACTGTTTCCGGCAAGGCATATCGGGCGCCACACGCCAAGATGAAAGGATGACGATATGGGAGCCAGAGAAAGGTTGTTTTGTTTGATCGGGATCCGCATGCATGAAATTCATGACGTTCAAGGGGGAGCCGTCAAGCGAAGGATGACACAGAAGAGAGGCGGCCGCAAGATGAGTCGAGATGAACAGAACAGGCGCGAGAAGCCAGGCGAGGCGGGACCGAGAGGGTGTACATCATTCCGGGCGTTTTTTTTTTTTTTGGAACAACCGCAGCAAAGAGCGCCAGTACCCCCGTTCAGGACCGAAAAGATGAATACCGTGACCGATACACGATGAGGTAAAATGAGGCATGACGGTCAACGAGTTCAATGGCATGTCCGCAGCAGTCCAGAAACAATCCAGGATAAACATAGATAGATCAATAAGATGCGTTAGCTTGGCTTTCCAAAAGTACGGTGAGGATGACGGCGCAGTGTGAAAACACGTACGGAAGAGATCAAGATCGGCCAATGAGACGGGGACGTCAAGATGGACACCGCTATGCGCAGGGCGCAGCGTGTACCCAGCGACGAAGCGAGCAAGCACGATTTCCTTCAGCCCTGCCTCGCTACCTTGCCACTGAGCGCGTGACATCCGCCTCGATGAGCGAGCTGAGACAAACGATGCGGTCCCATCCTCAAAGTGCTGACGCAGGGCGTGATTTGCATTCGCAAAAGCACTAAACTCGCCCCAGCTCAGGTAACCGAGTAGCGTCTTGAGAACCTGAGGGATACTCAGAACCTGCAAAAGCGCGATCTGATTCGTTACCTCGTCCGAATCTGAGCCAGCCATCATCATTGAGATGGTATGCATACGAAGTGGTTGGGAGTGTGTGCATTGGAACCAGAGGTTCCATGGGCCATGGCCAGCGACGGGGAGCGACGACGACGAAGATGTGGAAGTCGTGGTAGTGGTAGCAGGTACGAGAGGGGAAGACGAATAACGCCCACTACTGCGCCCACGTTCGCGGTCGCGTTCGAAGGATGCAGGCGAAGCCCGGGGGACATCGGCAGACACCCACGACAGTCGGTCTGCTGCTGGGAGCTCATTCCCGATCGTTACATCACCATGATGTTGACTAGATGCTCCCTGGGAGGAAAGGGAAGAGGATACAGAGGAGGATGGACGGATGAAGGGCGCTTTGGGGGGTGGTAGCGCCTCGTCTTCTGCAATGGTGGAGGCCAGTAATCCTCGGGTTGCATCTCTATTGTCATTTGGGCGAGGCAGTGTGGGTTGAGGAATCGACGATGGGGCAGGGGAAGTAGGAGTGGGATGAAGGGGGAAGTGGAAGGGATTCGAATCATGTTTCCTTGGTCGAGGAGTTGCTAGCTCAGTCGAGGGTGGAGCAGGCTTTGGAGGATGGACGGCTTGCGGTGACGCCGCACCACCAGTCGTCTTGGGCGCGTTCTCCCGTCCAACGGGCGATTTAACCTTTTTGAGCCTGTTTCCGGTCTTTGGGGGAGGCGAGGGTGGGGTATTAGAGCTTTTTCCGAATCGAAATACCCTACGAAACGCGCTTGAAGGAGGGCTGGAGCGTGGTGAGGAGGGTGCACTATCTGAGTGGTTCGCGGACGAAGAGGATGAGGTGCTGTGAATTAATTCTGGAGGAACGAGCTCCTCGTCATCGGCTTCTGTGGTATTATGGAGGCCTGCAGATGGAATAACGGGTGCAGGAGGAGGGGGTTGACTCTTGGGGCGACGAGCAGCAGGCATGGCACCTGCGATCAGAACAAACTGAGACCAGTAATACGCTTAGTGAAGATAACGCAGTAGCAGAGACAAATGCTTAAACTGCTCTTTTTACGAGCAAGGCGAGCTGGACAGAGAGCTAAAGGACGCAACAGGTCGAGGTGGTAGAGAGAAAAACGAGCCAGGAAAATGACGGGGATGGAGCAACGAGCCCCGCTTGGGTTGAAACGAGGACGCTCTCTCCAATTCCCACGCGTGTCCAATAATAAATACAGTCAACAGATTCAATTAATCGGACAAAGTCATTCTTAGGTAAATCGACCCCCGTCCCCCACGTTTGTCAGCCACTGCTTCGCCACGCGACATTCGCCATTCTCCTTGTCACCATCGTATCTTCCGTGTTGCGTCGTTTTTAGGAAGCGGGGGTTGGGAGCATTGTTGTCTTTCGGAGCGGGCAAACAAAAGATCCTTCCTGGGCGCGCGCCTGGCACGCCATCAACAATGCCATGATGCCGCGTACCTTTGTACGTACTTTGTGCCTCATTCTATACGAAAGCCATCTCCGGAATAAATCCGATCCGGAAGGCGACGCCCTCTGAATACATCGACGCCGATTGGGATCACAAATTTGCAAACACAGCCCTATGTCCAAGATTAGAAAGTCGGTCCAAGAATACACTAGGCACGACCAGCCAAGGGCGCCCGGTCTCTTAACACGCTGATGAGCGGACACTTGGTCAGGCAGACACAAGTTGTTCATGTTGGCACGAGTGTGCAATGCTTGAACAATTTTTCCACGGCTCTCGAGCTTCACCATCTATTCAGCGAGCGAGACTCGCGACATCATGCCGACGTCATCTCTTCACTCCCCCACCACCAACATTCTTGCCGTGGGGGATGATTGGAGTGTCGCCGAACTCCAACTGGAGTCTGCGTATCATTATTCGGGGCGACGCTTACTTGGAGCAGACCGATCACGGGCCTCCAGATAACCCACACCGTTGGAGTCGCACAGTGTTCAGCCAAGAAAAACAAAAGCATGCCATCCTCCTATGATATCATGAGACCAATAATACAACATTTGCGTTAACGATACGAGTCATTATTGCATGACAGTACTTTGTGGCAGCTCAGCTCATGCTCCCTAGTCTCTCGCAATCGTCGCTTCGATATATCCGCTGGAGAAATGGATTCATAGACACAAGAGAAGCCCCGTTAACCCCTCGTGTCGCTATTTGGACAATCAAATGAATCTTGCCTTGGTGCAGCGAGGGGAGTGAACACCTCTGCCTTCTCAGGGGGGTTCAAGTTCTCCAGGTCCTGGGACTTGAAATACGACATATCAACCGGCACGTAGTGCTTGTTCGGCAGGCGGTAAGTGATGTCGACCACCGCCTTGTTCTCCGCGAGGACCTTCTCAGCCGTCTTGTATAGCGTGGCCTGTCGTCAGGTAAGGTGAAATCAGGAGAGAATGCGCGCACGCGCACGTACAGAATATCAATATCGATTCTGAGAACGTGATCATGAAACACGCACCTGAACAGACGCGCTCTCGTCTATCGCAAAGGTCTCAAGCGTCGCAGCCTTGACGTTCTTCGCGATTGTCCTATATCCAACAGTCTCGCCCAACTTGGCCAGGCCTTCGATCGTCACCAGCTCACTGGGCGGGATCTCCAGCGTGTACTCCGTGTCCACCGCCGTGCTGAAGATGCGGTCCGAGACAGGCTTGAGCGTCGTGTACTCATCCACATGGAAATTCTCAAACGCCGAGCCGCTCGACTTGAGCACAAGCAGGTCCTTTAGCCCAGCCTTGATTGTCGCGCCCAGGTTCGTCTTGCCAGAACCGGACTCGGACACCCAGACTTCGACGGTCTCCTTTTCTTCGCCGTCGCGCACAAACGAGTGGTTGTGTCCCTCGGGCTTGCCGGGAAGCGCGATGCGCGACCATTTGAGAGACTCAATGGTGACTTTGGATTTATGAATATGCGGATAGGTCGTGACAAAATGGATGCCAAGGTGCAGGGCAAAGAGGACGGGATCGAGCACATGCGGAGAGGTTTTGGCAATTACTGTTGTTTTTTCATTATTTTTTCAGGATCGATTGGGCGGAGAGAAGCAAGGGTTTGGGGCGCGATATATGATGAGATTGAGTGGGTGGCAGGAAGAAGGGAGTGTCAGTCAACGAGGTCGAGAGAAGCATGAATGCTTGTGGGCGCGAGACAAATGATGAAGATAACGCACGATAAGTGGTGTTCTTGACTGCATAGAAAGCATGTTTAGCTGACTGTCATCAAACATGTTGTCTGTATCACGCTCACCAGTATCAGTGGGAACAACGACGCTGTTATCGGCTTGAGTAAAGCTCGTCTCGACGTCGCCCTGGAGCAGCGCGCAAACGTTGTATTCGGCAACATCGTGCACAGGTCCTGAGCGATCACGATATACGACATGGTGGTGGAAGAAATCAAGAAGTCAGTGTCATGCCAACACGCCCGCCACACGCATAACATATCATCAGCATCGACGCCGATCGGCGGCTGTAATCAGTCGCCGCAGCGCCTTGGAGATCTCTCCCCAGCGATCCGCCAGCATTTCAGAACCACTGAAGCCCAGGAGCGTGCAAGCGACACACGTAGTTTCCACTAATGACCAATAAAAAGATAATGACTCACCGTTGCGGACAATCCTGAAGACGCGGACCTTGTCCTTGCCGTAGATAGCGTTGGCGAGCTTGACCATATCGATGGATTTAGGGGTTCGTTACAAGGATGAAGGAGGAAGAGCACAAGGGAAAAGGGCGGTGTGATGACGATCGGAAAGTCGATGTATTATATACAATAACGAAACAATAGTAGGGCGAGTACTATAGATAAGTATTGTATGGCGACGCGAGGATCGAGGAGGATAAAAGCGGAGCAAAGATAACGAAACCGATTTGCTGGCGCCGAGCTTGATAAAGATACCCCAATTGGATCACACGATACAGTGATAAGGTAGTGGGCGAGGGATCGAGCGAGTAGAAGGATCGAGCCGTGTGAGTTGGATGAGGTACCTGATGAGGGGTAGTTGGAGGTGCCAGGTCTGTCGTGCACTTTTATACCCTCCCGGAGCGCCAGCACTAGTACCTCCCTCCACTTTCGCCTAGTTTTCTTCCGATGGCTCGGATGGGCATGACTGACGAACTTCGCCTATGTGCTTTCTAGCGTTGCTTCCGATCGTTCCCGAGCCCCGTGTTTGGTCCCAGGAAGGATGATTTGCGTTGTTTAGAGAGACGTCGGCTTCTGGTGATACATTGTCTCAGCAGTTTCATTCAGCAGACTACGCCTAAACCCCCAGCTTGCCTCTATGGATCCATCAGGTGAGCCATATCACCTCATTGATATTTCCCGCTATATACAGATGTAGACCTTCTCGGAAGCTGCTGCAACTCATCGTGAACAAACTGTTGGGCCCGAGCTTACCAATTCCCTCAGTGAAGGTGATACTCCAATATTTTCTTCATACGCCAGTACCATAATGAGACTTATCTGTGCCTCTTGTGGAAGACGCTGGCCAGTTCAAACCTGTGATAGAAAAGGGTTTTGCGCAGGAAGACTTACAGTCACTAGGCGCGTTCTTCATATTGGTTTCTTCTTTCCCCGGCTCGCGTTAACCGCTTCGCTTTTAGAACTCAGTCCCTTCGTTCTCGAGTGCATCGAGGGAATGCATAGCCGCAACCCTCCCAACGTCCAAGTCTCCCCAACGCTCAGCGACACTTCCTCAACTTCTACACGTATATTTGCCGGTGATACAACTGCTGGATCCCCTGACTCTATTTCTGCATACGAAAAGCTGAACTTCTATAATGGAGTTACTGCTGGGGGCGGCCATCCACAGCTCTTTTACCGCTCTGACCTTCTAACAAATCCCTTCCCCGCTCCCACTGGCAGCTTCCCCTCTATCCCCAAAAAGACAGTATGCGGTGTCTATGATACGCCTCTCAACAAGTGCTGGCACACAGTAGCTCCTAAAATTGTCGATCTGCTGAAAAGTCGGACCATCGAGTATTCCGCTATTAACCCGATCCGATTCTACCACTATGGGCCACTTGGTACAGAGGAAGGCGGGAAGCTAGGGCCCATCACGATGTGGATCGTGCTTCGGCCTGATACCACCACCGTCAGAGATGCACGGGAAGCTTCTCTCGCTATACTCGAGATCTTGAGGGCCCATGGAATTCACAACGCAGTGGTTGAATGGTTCGAGGGTGCCTTCCAGAAGCTGTCTGGCCCTCCGCTCCTGCGTACAGTCAACAACACCAACCCTACTTACGATCTGCGCCGCCCGTTCAACGCTACTATTGGAATGCCAATTGCCCCAGCACAAATGGAGAACGATGATGCCGAGGGTACTGTCGCCTTTTTCTTCCATGAGAATAAGGATGGAAACGGTGCTCCCATTGACACTGTTCTTGGCGTCAGTTGCTGCCATATTTTGAGGCGCAACCCTTCTGTCGACTTCCAGTTTACTGAACATGCAGCTCACGCTGATTATGTTCGAGTAAATGGATACCGTGGGCTCCAGCGAAGTCTCCGTGCTGTGAAAGAATCAATTACTGGCCATGGAATCGATGCTATCACACTTGATTCGGAAATTGCCCTGCTGTCTCTCCAATCTGGGAATGAAGATCAGGATGTTGCGGCGGACAATATTGACGCCCTTGCACTCAAGAAGGCGGAGCTAGCGAAGAAGGAGAAATCTTTGGAAACTCTACAGAACTTCTACGAGCAACTTATCACGAAGTGGGCCGACATTGATCAACGCAACGTTGGCTATGTTCACTGGGCTCCTAGGTTCTGCGTCGATAATGAGACTAAATACACCCAAGATCTGGGCACTTTTGTGGCCGATCCCAATAAATTTAAGGATTCATTCAAAGGCAATGTTGTGTCGCTAGGTGCGTCTTATCTTGGCTTTTATGTCTCCCCGCCTAACAGGTACGCTTATTCAGGACTCAAGTATTCAGCTCAACAGTTGGTCAGCATGTTCCATCTTTCGAATGAGGGCCAAGCGACATTCACGTTCCCTCCTAATGGGGAGATGAGAATTGATGGAGTTCTCGATCATGAATCGCTGGTTCAGCCTGACTGCTATGACCGAGATGGCAAGCCCTGTATTATGGTCATGAAGAATGGCTGCACTACAGGTCTCACCGTGGGCCGCTGTACCAGTCTCGAGTCCTACACCCGCGGAGACACCGGCGTCGAGTCCATTGACATCGCTGTTTATGACGACAGTGGGCTCCCCGGTCCGTTCAGCGCCAGAGGAGACTCAGGATCACTGATCTTTGATGGCCTTGGCCGAATGGTGGGCCTTCTCCACTCCTCAGTATCCGATCCTATGCGGGGAAACTCGTGCATAACATATGCTACGCCAGCGTGGTGGGTGATCGAAAAGCTGAAGGAACGCTACCCTCACGCCGACTTTAGCCGTACCTCCTTCTGATTGGAAACACTCTCAACCAGCAGCTATTCTATTACCACCACATCATGCATCCTGCCGATCATCTCAGCACCCAGCACTCAGTTATTGGTTATTTGTTGCGCGGTGGTTATCTTGTGTTGGTGTCCTGATTTAGGTCTGCCTGTATCGGCTGTAGTTCGGACAATGTTCCTGCTGGTAATTTCAGTATAATGTCTTCTAGTCCCTTTCCAATTCATTTTTCTATATTATCCCTAACTCTTCTTGTATCTTGAACTCGCTCACCCACCCTGTCCATTATAATACAACGCGTGCAACCCGGTTTATCATTATCATTGACACTGAGATACTTGATACGCACAAGAAGTGCTGTATACATGTATCTTATTTGACGGAGGTTTGTGACCATCTTATCCCCAGCTGACATTTTCCCCAAAATCCGAACGCTCTCATTGCACCAATGTATCATCCCGAAATTCGAGTTCCCTCTCAAATTCGTGCGTCCACTTCAACTCCGGTGGCTAAAAAGGTTCTCGCTTGTACGTCAAAGCTATCAAACTCAAATGAATTCCTTCTGAGCGCTTAGAATGGTGAAAGCTTTGACTGAGGATTCAGAAGGGACCCATCCCTTCACATAGTATACGCAATCGGCGTAATCTTCCGTGCAGCATCCAGACCCGATCTTTTTCCTGTTCCATATTCCCACCAGTCCATTCGTCGGCAATCCGTATGTGAAAGGGTTTTCATCCCCTCGCGGTACAATCGGTAGGCGCACAATCACCGTATTCTTGGCTTGAGGTAACCCCTATCCACCGGAATCGCTCCTCACCTTTGCCAGACTTACTGAATGTTGTGTGGGAAGGGCGGAGAAATAAGCTCTCTAGCCGTCCAGACCGCCTCGGAAATGTAATGGAATCCCGACTGCATTTCCTGTCGCTTGGGTTTGACTGATTGGACACATGAATGACAATTACTATAGGCCGGGGGCGGAAGCGCAAGGCTGTCGTGGACCCAAGTGGTTGCACAAAATCCGTTCGGAAAAACCGGAATGGGAAGAGTTTAAATGACATACCATATGTATTGGGGAATAGCGATAGCTACGAGCACATTGCTAGCAAAACGGTATCACGCTATGATACAGGTCTGAAAGTTACCAGATTTCGGCGGCTTCAACTAACTATCGATGTTTGTAGGATTAGATGCTTGGCAGCGAAGAAAAAAAAAAACGGGGTAGGTGTTTTGAGAATCGGAGCTACCCAGGAGCAGTGATATTTGATATCGAAGAAAGTCAGGCATAGTAGAGATAGCATAAACAAGACGTCGACAATAACAATGAAGAACCCTGCCGCCTAGTAAGGTCGGTAGGAAGGGAAGGCGATTTGCTATGTTAGTGAGTGAAAATCAGCAAGCGCTCGCCTGAGCACAGCGTCGAGAAGTAGGAGGCAGTACCTCGTAAGAATCATTTGTGCTATCACGGGAGAAACCAAGTTGATGAGGCGCTGCTAAGGATTCACTCCACAAGAAGCAAAGTCAGTTTATTGGTGATGATGTCATCCTCTACCAGAGCCACAGCTACAACGAAACAGTGCTCACTGCTGTTGTATGGAGTCATATTATCAAAATACGACTCCGTGGTGCCTCCTGTGGAGCGGCCCATGTGCCACCGGATTGTTTCGGCATCCACCAGGTATTGAGTGTGGTTGCCAAGATCTCCCTCAAGCTCTGGGGGACCAATCAACGTCCAAGCGTCACTCGTGGTTGATGATGGATAGGAGTAAGGATCGGCAGTCGTCCAGTCCGTAGCTACCTCGACGGCAACTGGAGAGCGCAAAGGGAGCGATGGCGAAACAGATGATGCGTGACAGAAATGCATCAGTGGTAGGGGGCGCGGTGCCGCACGGTGCGCGGCATGCTTGGTCCAGTCCCGAATAGCTGCCAGGCATCGCTCTTTGTTTTTCTTGTCCTAAAATGAGGTCATGGCAGTGACACGTCAGTGCATCGCCTCGGGGAAAGCATCGCACACAGAGAAAAACAATACCAACTTTCAGGCCTGGGGGATACTCTTGGTGGTAGCCTTTCATGCATTCGATATTCAAGTTGCGACACGTGGAACACCGACCATATTGATCTTGATCTTGTCCACAACGCTGGAGCAGCATTATAGTCATTACATTGTTTTTTCAAATTTGAAGGACAATGTAGAAATCTTACTTTGTGTCTAACACGGCAGCACAGGCACCCAGAGATGTTGCGACCAGCTCGAGGGCTTTCAGGGATTTCCTCCTCTGGGGAATAACTCCCGGGGACGATGGGGTCAGAAATGTTAGTTGTGACGAGAAGCTGTGGGGATATAGCAGTTGGCGCATAAGACGAATAGGCGGGAGCCTGGTTACGATAGCCAGAGTACACAGGAGCTAGAGAAAGGTGAGCATGAGTCAACGTCTCAATCGAAAGCAGCATTGGTAGGGACTCACAGTGGTGGTACATGGTTCAGGGTTGAGGACAGTGTTTGGAGCAGCAATACAAGCCAAGAGCGATATGGTGGTCGCGACGGTCCTGCAAGGGAAGGTATCTTGCAGGAATATCGCCCTTCGAACAGTGAGGGCACCGCTTTATAGCAGGCTACCACCTGAATAACCACTGGCCACTTGCAACACGATTCCGACCGGAATCCGTTACACTATGAGCGTAATGATTTTTGGGGAACATTTCCGCTAAGCGATGCTTGATGGCAGGCCAAGGATTGGCAGTTGGGAAGTGCAGAAATGTGAAGAGAGTTCCGGTTGTCACAAGGGAGCTGCATGTATCATTTACGGGACAAGACGTGCCAGAGCACGAAGCGACGATGCAGGGGAACTCCGAACCGCCCAACACGCAGCACACGCAGCAAACGCGAGGTAGTTGATGATCTGCTCGCTTATCACATGCGAATGGTTCATAAGTTTATCACCGGAATCAACAGGGAACCCCACGTACCAAAAGGTGGCTCAGAGTTGGGGACGAACATCAGTCTGGGCCGGCACCTTATAGTTCCGAAAGGACGGCCGATGTCACATTAAGCTGGCATTTCAGATATTACCGATGAATCGGCGGTTGATTGATAGCACATTGCTGAAACTGACTCGATTGAGCGAGGAGTGCAAAGCGATGCGTTGCCGCGTCGGGACACTTGAACGACAAGCGTTGGACAATCTCCCTATTTGGAAAGTTTCATTCGCTCAAATGCCTTCGTCGGATCTGTGGGGATCACCACAGGTGGAAAACGAGCGAGACGCCCGCAACAGGCGTCTAGCGGTTACGCGTAAATGGGGGAGCCTCAACGTGACTTGTGAAGCGCCAATTGACATTTTGCACCGCTTTTTGACGAAGGCATGAGAGGAGGAGCAGATCACGACGAAATTAGGAAGCACCAAAAGATAGGCCCCCTGTGTTCGGCTGGCGCAGTTTAGGTTCAGAGATTGACAACGCCGCGCAGGGACAGTTTGTTGGTAGTTGTTGATGCCAGCCGCGCTTGGTCATCAAACAAATTCGTCACTCTTTGTGGTTGTTGCAATTGATATTGTCTGCTTCCACTTCAAAAAGGAATACGTATATATCGGATTAACCATAGTCGCACAATCCAGAGAAGGGAACAGCAACGAACTAAGATCGAGGCAAGGGAAAAAGCAAGTCCGGCGGACAGTGGGCATCGTTCGTAGCAAGAATTAGGAAGTGTTGAGTGAGTTGCAGAACATACAAATCACAGATAGGGTATTCAATATTACGCGGTGGAAGAAGAATTGCGAGGTTTGTATGGAGGGAAGGAGTGGCGCCATAGAATTTGGAGAGGGATTGAAGGGGGTACAGGAGTGTTCGCCATGCTAATATTGGAGCCTTGGGTAAACTTTGCTAACCAAAACATGGCGAAAAGTTGCCATCACTAATTAGGCAAGAAGATATCCTGTGGGGAAGCTTTATGATTAAGTTTGGGCGGGAGGACCTAGGTGTTCGAGGCTCACTTTCTGGGGGTAAGGATCAAACCGAGCAAGATTCTGAGAGCTTTCAGCCACGCTTGGCGTCATAACGTGTGTATCCGGCAGAGGGTAGTCCGGGGACACAAAAGAATGATGTGGAAAGGAGTCCGTAAGTGATAGTTGCGCCATCCAAGGGTAGTATGTTGTATCGACTGCCATTGGACCAAAGCCGCTACTTTGCTCCTCAACAGAAGGATGGTCATCATGAGTGGCGGGGAATGAGCTGCTCGCGTTTGATTCTGAAAGGGCGCTGGATCCTGATGCTAGTGAAGTAATGGTCGACGCTCTTGATCGACCAGAGACGCAGTGGGTGGTGTCAAGGGGCGGCAAATGGTTGGTATAAAACTCATGTGAAGTGGGAAGGGGGTGGGGCAAGGGGGTTGGCACATTATTTAGGTGAGGGTAGGTGGTATTTCTCAATGTGTCGTTACCAACGATTGGTAAGGTTAGCGTGGCTCTGGATTTGCTGCTATTTTTGGCCTGCGAATTCGTGTTCAATTGAGCCATGTTCGTTTCAGGAGTTGTTGTTGCTAACCTTGGCAGCCCCTTGGATATCAAAGAAACTATTAGTCTGTGAAGACTGAACGTGAACGGCACTGGGATAACTCACATATCCACCAAGACATTGAATACACAGTTTGACGCATCGCAGGCACCGGCCGTATTCATCGAGCCCGAGTGGACAGCGCTGAAGGTGATAATATCAGTAGAGGCTCACATCTGGACGAGCTGCGGAGAACCGAACCTTTCTCGCTTCCCGACAGTTCCAGCATCCATCGAGTGATTTGAAGAGCCCAGCCTTGCTCTTACGAGGGGATGTGCTTGACGATTGAGCGCTTCCACTAGGGCTTCTAACAACGTGAATCTCGTTCGCACCCAAGGGCTGGACACTTGAGACGGAGTATGCCCTCGCTGCGCGATCACGACGCCCGCGCCCTTGCGCGGCTTTAGGGCGGGAAGGGGAAGCCAAGCTAGAGGTCGTTGGGGAGAGGGGACCACCGTATGACCAACCTGAGGAAGTGTGAGGCTGCTCCAGCTGTCTTGGAGCCGGGATAGATGCCAGCATGCTAATGTGTGGTTCAGGGGTAGCTGGGTGCCATGCTTGTGGGGATGGGCCCTGCGTTACGCCACCATTGGCGTACTCGGCGGACCGGGACCCCAAGAAACCGTACGCGTTATAAGCTGCACCATCTATCCGCAGGTCATGATCCACGGCCTTCGCAGGACCAGGGTGAGCTAGAGCAGCCGCGCCATTCTTCCCAGCCGCAAATTGAGGAGCTTGGGCCTCTTCCCTGTAGGAAGTGGAAGGGACCGGCGCCATGACCTATAGGATGAAGCGGGCCAGTGAGCCTTTTGTTGATCTTGTTTTTCTACATTACTTGTGCTCACGTTCGCATTCATCGGGTAGTATCCGAAAGCAACATTTGCATCTTGATCAGCGAAGGAGTAGATCGCTTGTGGCTGCTGTGGCACTTGGTGGAGTACAGCTGGGTTCAGTGTAGTTGTGCTAAATGCGGGGTTGACAATATTGCCCGTGGGCGGAGGGTCGAAAGTACCGATATGTCGGTGGTCCCAATGCATTGTACCTTGAACAAGTGGGCGCGGTTGCTCAGCAGTGGGCAAACCATCAGGCCCTGTTGTGTCGCCATCTGCAAAACCGGCAGTCAGTGTCCTATGTCCAAGAGGCCTGGAGAGACAATAGCCGGCGTACAAGCATAAATCACGTAGGGTGCTGCCCCTTGGTGACCACTGCCAAGGAACAGGTGCGGGTTCTGATGACCAGACATGTTCTAGAGGTGGGCCGAGGAGGAGGGAAAACCAATTGTCGATGCACAGAGGCCCAGATGAAGGAAGTTCGTGGGGTGGGGAGATACGTGAGCCGTGGGGGTATTTAGCCCAATCGTATTGATATCTCCCCTGCACCTGACGGCGGCTAGCTGAATGGGAATATGAGAAGACGAGGCTGTTACAAGCCCAGCGGAAACGGTCGCATGGCGGTTGGCTACGATGCTCAAAAGCGCCAGAAGACACCAAGGATCTGTACAGAACAGGAGTCGCAGCGTGGTTTCGCGTACGGTTTTGTAAGGCGGGATTGTTCGTCGTGTGTGATTTTTACCGGTCGACGAAAGGAACGTTCATCACTCTGAGCACAACGCGAGAGGAAGTGAGAGTCCAAAGCCGCGACGGACATCAGCCGTGCCACAGGTTCCTACCGAAAGCGCTTGACATAACCGCTGGTTGAACGTGAGCGTAAGGATGATGACCTCGGCGGCCAAGCACGGGTGATCACCACATCACAGCTAGGGTTTGTCAAAACGAGAGGGATGAAACCGGGAGTGAGCATAGCAGAGTCATCCTCGAAGCTTACCGCCGAAGATGACTTGAGGATCCCCAACCGGTCGGCAGAGCACAGCGAGGGTCTATCCGGTCCTCAGGTATCCAGCCGCTATTGGCAACGAAGCAGGTCAAGCGCTACAGAAACGGGACACCGGATCTCTGCCCCACAAAGGCTAGTGCACCATGGTTAGCTACGACAGAGGGATCGAGGTAACGAGATATAAGGGTTAGGAGGTGGGGGTTTGATGCATGGGAGGGAGGAACGAACGATGATCCTACTTCGTTAGCGTCACACCTTATCTAATTCTCGTTCGGCCAGGCGATCTCTCTCCATATGATGAGTGGCCGATACGAAATGAGCGTCAGTGCCAATGTAACCTATTTGGGGCAGCCTGAGCAAAAATATGCGAGACAGTTCTCCATGTTTTTCTCTCGCGCTGATTAGCTCTCATCGAGAAGCCCCCGCATTTCACTCCGATCTGGACTATTTAGCGGTGACAGCTTGCAGATCATGAGAGTGGGGGAGGAATGGCCACCAGTTCTTGTAATCTGCCCGGCGAGCCCTGGATTCCTCTTGGGTTTCGTGCGCATACTACACCAGGAACGCGGGCATATGTTTTTGAGGAGGTTCGAGAAGATTTTTGCCGAGCACATGAGTGCTATTGCCAGATCATCGTACTGCTCTGCGCATGCAACAACTACCATGGAAGGAACAGAAAGAAGCATTCATAGACAGATGCCATCTCGAATGACAGTGATGCGTTCCCTGTAGGGACGGCTTTTCTCATTCAAATGATGCAACCTGGTGAAACTGGACGCAAAACAGAGTTTGTGAGAAGCCAAATATAGCTCAACACACACACGTTGGAGAATGAATGTGGTCTTGACCAGTGTGTAGACCGCAAAGTGTTTGCTCATCTATATGTGATTGTCAAATTCATCTCAACAGTATATTGAC
Organism: Clavulina sp. PMI_390; assembly: GCA_015039315.1. Taxonomy (NCBI): domain Eukaryota; kingdom Fungi; phylum Basidiomycota; class Agaricomycetes; order Cantharellales; family Hydnaceae; genus Clavulina; species Clavulina sp. PMI_390. The sequence goes on along the minus strand of WIDE01000185.1, from coordinate 11,706 downwards.
GTTTGCTGACGGCAATGAAACCCGGAGTCCTTCTGAAACCAGGCTCCTTAAGCTCTGAGACTTCGAGTTCCTGGCTGATTCGGTAGCCGTGCACTCTCATACAAGGCGAAGGAAACAAGAGAAGTGAAATGGTCGCTGCATCGCTGGTCTGTCTGCCAATTTGCCCATCATCGAGTGCAGAGGACAATACATTCGGAGGCGTGCATGGGCCAATGTCCTGAAGGGCACACACAGATCAGAGTCGAAAGTTGGAACCCTTTTGGCCAAATAAATGCAAGGCGAGAGGGTCGCCATTAGTCTCTACGAATGGCCCAGAGATATTGTGAGCATAGAGCCTCGGGAAAGAGCAAACTCTTTATCTGTGGTGTTCAGAACAAGCTCGTACAGTGCACGAAGCACCAGCGAGAGACTTCACTGTACTCGAATAATATTCCGGTCCAATAATGACATTGTATTGATGGCAAGACAACGATTATACAAAAATCGAGCCGTTCTTCAGCCTGGTACTAATAATCGAACGGAGTCAACGTCGCTAGGAACACAGATTGCAACAGGATAACACTGGCACCTCGATCAAACACCAAACCAAGAGTTTTCTAGTCGTACTAGTAGTAAGGAAAGCAAACCGGATATTCGTCGAGGCGGCAAGCAGGAGATAGACGTAGAAGGTGCTTCCCGTCGGTTAAACGTTGGGAACGTGTTGTTTTTGGGTAGAGGATTGCGGGTTCGCGGGGAGGAATGATGAAGGGTGGAGATAGTTTCACGGGCTTTTAAGAACGCTCCGATGCGGGCAATACAACGTTGTAAACTTGCGCATTCATCATTGCAGCGTCTCATGAGACGCCAACGTATCTGACGCTGGGTCAAGAGGGGCCCTGGAAAATTTGCAAAAGGCAAATTGCTGTCGTCTGTCAGAGTGAGAAGTGCTCTCTCTAGGGGAATACGATTAACCTAGAATCCTTTCGATCGTTCCAGTTGCCTGGGTTAGAACTGACGTACGACCCACCTGAAAGAATACAAGCATAGGCGCGCGGGGTGCCGCAACGACAAGCCACGCGGTGAACTGGAAGATCCAACCGCCAGCTCTTCCGGCAGCGGTTTAGGCAGCGGTTTCTGAGAAGCGGGCGGTTCGTGTTGTCAGCAAGTAGCAGTGCGGAAATAGCTCTTACGGTTCCACAACCGCTGGCACCATTGGACAGCACAAGCGCCCGCAGCCAGGGGCCGTGACCACGACGCACTGCTTACATGTAAGGGTTTAGGATCACAAGAAAAAAATATCGGATTTCTCCACTTACCTTCAGGTCAGTGGATAGTAGATAGAATACAATATCGTTGTGGCATCAAGTCAGTTCCAACAAGGAAGGGGTCGTGGCTTCGTACAAATTATATGAGGTGACTGCGTTCCCTTTGTTGTCAATTTTCATTAGTGAAAGCCTAGACTTGATCGAGGTGTCCATTCAAACCCAGAGAACCCTCGGATTTCGGCACGGCCTGTGGCTGAGAGATAAGCTATAGGTGCCGAAATGGTGCCTGAAGTGGAGGCCATGGTTGCATGACCGCGGTCCCGTATGGATCGTAATTTGAAATGCCATGGTCATCGCCTCCTCCGCACGTCTGTCAACACCTAACATTCCGCTTCTCGCTGAGCGTTAATCATCTTGCAGCAAGTTATAAGGTGGATCTCCGACTATCTGGCTACTGGCGGGAAACTTATGAGAATTTTACTCTTAAAATGCCAAAGAATCACGAGTCGTAGTATGTACAGCGTCAAAAACAAGGATCTTGCGTGTGTGCGTCAGTGCTCACATATGCGAAGGGTAAAAGTAGAATAGCGTGGATTGTTCAAAGAATTGGGGCACTATACGCTGAAACAGGGCAATGAGGTGGAAGCGGAAAACAAACTACAGCAGCAGGCTATCCTTTCAAGGTCCCCCAGAATGGAGACCCCATACATGCGAAGGGGGCTGTAATGGCCATCCATTATCCCAGCTGCTCCGCTGTCAGGGGATTGTGAGAGGCCCGGAAATTTTCAGACGTCTGACAGCTACCGCTGAGGACCCGATGTTCCAGCATGGACTCCACGGTTTGAGAGCGGAAGAGTAGTTCACACATCGTCTCCTGACGGCGTGAAGGGTGAGGAGGAACGTGAGAGAATGAACTCTCGGAGATGATCGTCCCACGCGGTGCCATGTGATGGGATGGGGAAAGGCTCGCGTCTATCGGGGGATCTAGAAAAGGAAGGAGCTGGCGCCAATATGACGTTGCTGGCATACTCTTTACACCTTGTGTAGCGGCGATCTCGGGCATGTGAGCTTCCGCCTGATCGTCAGGATGGTACCAGCTAGTCGGAGGAAGCGAAGACATCTCGTTCTGTGGGGAAGGCGAAAAGACAGAAGAGGCAGCCGAGCTTATGGACGATTCCGAAGCTTCTGAAGCCGGCGATGGCGGAACGATGCCTGAACATGCTGGACCGCCAAGATACGAGGGGGGAGGAGCAGTGATGGTGATATGAGGCACAACAGGGCAAGAACCCTCATGGACAGCAATACCGGCACTGGTTACGGTGTTAAGAGACTGTTGGTTTTCGTTTAGATCGTGACTAATGGTCTGGGAGATACTGCGCCCCGTGGGCCTCCGTAACCCCTAGGAAAGGAAAAAGGCAGGTAAATTTTCGCGAATCGAAGACTGGGATGGTTTGCAATTTGGCGGATTCCAAGGAAATTTGACTTACGTAGCCGAGACGACATTTTATATGGAGTCTTTCGCAAGACAAGCACGGCCCATCATTATTCTCCCTTCTTTCGCAGCCCTTTGATGATGGCGTCAGTGATGTGTGTACATTTCAGTGAGCTCAGAACCGCACTTTTTTTCTTTCTCGACAGTCCCAGCAGCCATCTAGTGTGTGTTTCTTTCCAACGGTTGCTGCACGACGAAGGGGTTTATTGTGGGCGTGAGTCGAAACATCTAGGCCGGCTTCGTATCTAGTTGAGTTACGGCTGCGGCCATTCCGCCTTGAAGGCGATGCTAGTCCAGGGTCAGAGCGAGAACGGTTTAGCTTCCTGCCACGGCTACGATCTTCAGGGACGCGGAGCAGCAAAGGCTCCACGGTGGCCTCATGCGGCTGAGCTGGAGAAGCAGCCGAAGGGAGAGATGCAGCAATCGCATCGGGCAAGGAATGCAGATAGACCGAGTTTGACCCGGATACCCTGGGCGAGATTTCATGCCGGTGAAGAGTGCCATAGTATGCCGACTCATCATTATGGGATGATTCTAGATTATATTCGAGCAGTGTGTGATAGGGTGCGTTGCTTATCCTCGCCTCGATCGAATCTGTCATTCGATTCAGAGCAGGAAATGGGCCATGTGAGACTGGTGCGCTGTCGCGCATGGGCGGACTCCAATGGCGCTTTTCAGTAAGCTTGTGTTCGGAACCATAGGGTATGGAGTTGGACGACCAAGTGACACTCTGCGGGTCAGGGTTGAGGGCCGGAAGGTTTTCAGAGGAAGTGGGCCGAGGTGGAGCTTCGTGCATCATGTGGGCTGAGTCGTGAAGCGGTTCATAAGGAATGTAGCGGCCTTGGAGGAGGGTAGCCGGGCCTTCTCCCATGGTGCCGTCGTGAGTTACGGCGGGGTGGTTTCCCGGGTTTTGCAGCATAGCTAATGTGAAGAGACTAAAGTGTGGGGAGGTGTCAACCTTGTCAGAACGAGAAGGCGAGCTGCCACCATCCCAACATGACACTATTGATTCCACCTGACTGGCTCCAAAGCCACCCAAAGATGGAGATATGTTGGTATCGGGTGAGCGTTCCATTTTTCCTGGAGGAAAGGGGGCGAATTGTGGATTTGATCCTATGCAGGTGGGGGGAGCAGTGAAAGAAGGGGAGGTGGAGGTCTAGATGGGAGAGCCGTGAATATATAGCACAGCAACGGGCAACTTAACCAGTCTCACTAACACACGTGCCGTTATATGAGCGCTTTAAGATCGGCGGTTGGTGAGGCGCTGACGTAAAGGTTCGCGCTGATAGGTTAGTTCAGGGGAGAGAATGGTAAGCTCTTCTCTAGCGGAGCGGTGCTGACGAAGGCTTTGCCAAATTACGGGATGATTGAGCCCTTCAAGAGGCGTTTCCAAGATAAACTAGTAGGAATGGCACGGCCAGTACGCCAAAGCCCGAAATTTCGCGAAGCATAGAGGCTGCGGGGGCGGTTGAACTCGCACGAGTAGATCGAAGTGATCTTGTTCAAAATCCATGCCCCTTCTGTCCCTGGCTCGCGTCAATGTGGCAGGTTGCTCTCAGGGTAGAGCTAGATTTGGAAGTAGCAAGACGTGCATGTCCTTCATTCGAGCGCCTGATCTATAAACCAATGTTGCTTGCATGATAGATCTCAAGAAGAATATTGGGACATGCTGTAGAAGTCGAAATTGAATTATTTTACTGAAGCGATCAGTCAAAAGGGAGCAGCTAGTCATAACTGAGCCTATCAGCGGAAACTGATTCATGGCCCGCGATGGACGCCATAGATGAATCGGAATAAGTTGCCGCCGGTTGGTTATTCTGGTGTCAAAGATAATCAAGAGGCGGTGTCTCGTGTCTCAGGAGTAGTGTTGTCAAGCGGCGAAGGAGATTTCGGTCAGCACCCTGGCCGCCTAGTTCGCGTCGCTCACCATAAGCACATGATAGGAGTTCGCGCTCCACACTCAAGGATGGGCTTGATCACGGATCAAGCTAGTGTTGGTGGAAATTGGTGAGCTTCTGAAACACGTTCAGATAATCTCCAGGCCATCATGCGAGAAAATCCATGAGAAAGTTGGGATTGAAGACTGCCTCTTGCAGAGTTTGTCGAGATTCTTCGATTAAGTCACAGTGTTCATGCTATCTCAAGGTACCGTCTGAGAAGGCCAAGTCGAACGTCGTCGTGGCCCAACAACATCATCGTTGTTGTGGCTTGTTGTGTGACAAGCTGAGATGTGTGGGTTCGATCCCAGGGGGTGGAAAGAAAGGCGCGATACATTCGAACGCAAGGAGCCAATCTACCAAAAAAAAAAATCCTCCCGAGAATATTACGGTATAAAGGAAATTAAGCGAAAGAGGAAGTGGCAAAGACGGGGAAGTGCGTACAATGCAGCAGTCACAAGGCAGTAAAGTATCAAGATGTCCCCTAAGAGGGAAGTGAAGTAATGTAGAAAAATGAGTAGAAACGGGGTGACAAAGGTGCGATTCGGTGATCAAATTTGGTGTGTGTGAAGTCATGGCTCGGGTTGGGGGTTTTGAGGACTAAAATCGAACGATAGCAAAGACTCAAGATCCCAGTCATGAGTGGGCTCATGCAATGCTTGGGAGTTGGTGCCACCGGTCACACCATCAGGGTTAAAATATAGGGATAGGGGAGATAGGGGATTCCGTAGCTCATCCAGGGTGGGCATCTCAGCAGGCTGAGCGGAAGTGGAGGAAGGGTTGAAGGGGATAAGAAAATCATCCCCATGAGTTGCAGGCAAGGGATCGTCCCAACGAGGAAGAGGTTCGGTGTCGCGGGAAGATCCTGCGAGATCGTCTGCCGTTGGGCCCGTGATAAGCCTGAGACCCTCAAAGTAAGAAGGTTCGACCTCAGCGTCAACACCAGGCGTAGGGGGTCGCGTGTAATAATCGATTGCTGATGATGTCCACGACTCCACAGGAGATGCTGGGGGATCTGTGCTTAGGTACGAGATTGTTGAAGCGGGAGTGGAGGGTTGCGATGAGTGCGCATAGAAGTAGGGCGATCCGGGTTGGTCTGGAGGAAGGGGATGGTCGGTGGGTGATGGGGACGCAGGCGTCACCCCAATAGGAGGCACAGATGGATGAGGCACAGAACGAAGTTGTTCGCCCGAGGGACCCGGCTGTTGGGGCTGGGGGTGCGCATTTGAGTTGCTCGTTACAGTGGCGTGTTGGGTAGTAGCCTCGCCCACCCGCCTCTGGTTACTACGAGTTCTTTGGGTACCCGTTCCTGAGCGGCGCCCAGGCCCGCCCTTTATTGGGGTCGGATATACCACTTCTTTAGGTTTTGACTTTCCCTAGGTATTTCAATGCACGTTAGGTGTTTATCAGGTATTGCACACACATTTTAGACCCACGTATCCACGCAAACAAATCAGCTTTAACCTAATGCATTCTGAGCACCAGCGTCGTTCGTCGAGAATCAAAGTACACCGCTGAAAGACATTTGTTAGCTAGTATTCGCATGTTACAAAGGTTAGGGCGCTTGCCTTGCGACGCGCACGACAGGTGAGACACCCATCCGTCGATTTATTCTTGCCTGGACCCTGAGTGTGGGGTTGAGGTTGGTCAACAAGGTTGAACGTAATGTCCAACTTTCTTGTCATTCGACCATCGGGCACCTCGCTCTCTGCGCTGATTGACGGCTCTCGACTTTCTTCGGAGTGAGAGAGGCGGCGTCTCTTTGGGCGCTCATCGCTCTGGTGGTCGTCGAGCTGAGGTAGCGAGCGGCGGAGAGAACCTGATGGGGAGGGGGAGCGAGAAGGTGGTACAGGTGAAGTACGCGGACCTGGGGTATGAGCCCGGCGATGCGAGGTTGTGGGAACTTGTAGTGTACTTCCCGTATTTGATAGTGGAAACTGACCCAATTGGCGGGTCTCTTGGCGAGAGCCAATAGCTGGGGTCCGCGGCACAGGTCCGGGGATAGGTGACGCTATCGGAGATGCGCTGACTCCCCTGGCTGTACGATAAGGCAGTCTGTCAGAATTTGGGGCTTGTAGAAGTGGGGGATTAGGGGATGTGGAGGGGAAGGATGTAATGATGTCCCTCTCGACTTGATGACGACGGGAGGCTTGAGCACCAGGCGTCGGGAAAATAGGGGGGGTGTAGGGATGTGGAGTATGCGCCGGCGTGTTCTGCGCTTGGGAGGCTGTTTGGGGCGGTGTCGCAGCTTCACTGGATTGAGTCACCCGGTTCGTAGCCACAAACGTGGTCTCCGTGGGTGTGTGCAGCGGGCCGCCAAAAGTCAAATGGTTATACGCGGGGTGATATGCGATCGCTGTGGTGGGCTGCCCCTGGAATGACTCGGGCCACATAGCGCCAACTGGAGGTTCAGCCAAAGCAGAGCCATGAGGCCAATGACGATGGTGCAATGGGGGAGCTGATAGTGCTAGACCGAGAGTCTGGGTTGGCAAAGTCGATGCGCTCGCGCTATCGACTGGATTTACAATGAGGGGTGGATGAAGACGGCCGCTTGAGCTATTGTACAGCTCAGAATTGGCGGGAAGTGAATACACGGGCTGCGGTTGTGGAGGGGGCCGTGTGCTTGGGGCCGGCGCTACCGATTCCCCAGGGTATAGAGATGGGACAGGCGGAGTAGCATGCGCTTGAATAGATGTTTGTTGTGGAACCAGAGCGCGAGCTGCATGCTCGGAACTCAAAACGTTGTGGTGAGGTTGGTGGGGGGACCGGGCATAGGAAAGGTCTTGTGGGTTGCTGGGGGTGAGGGAAGACAGTGGACCGTTCGGTGTTGCTTGAGGGACACGGCGGTTCGCCGACGCGCTAGGCTGGACATTGATACGAGAGTACAGTTAACGATGAGTAAGTATCTTTAGCCAGCTGCAAGAATCACAGTGTCATACCATTGTTGCGCGAGTGTGGTTGGTTGAGTGAGTGCCCCCGCTTCGAGTGCTCGAATGACTTGGGTAGGGAGGACCTCCCGATGAACTCATAGGGGAAGGAGAGGGGACAGAGTGGTGTCGGGGTGGGGGAGTGCAGATACTGATCGTTTGACGAGGGGAATGGGGGGTGGAGGGAAGAGCAAGGAAAGCAAGGTGCTGTCGGGAACTCCCCTAGCTTTTCAGCGGCCTCGTGCTACGGCATATGACATCGTTACTTCAGAGAGAACGCCATTAGCTAAGAGGGATTGCACCCTTTAGATGAAGCGCTGACCACAATGGTTAATAACCGAGGGATGCGCCTACGCGTCTTCCGGCTCGTCGATCACCCTCGCTCTATGAGGGCGATTACTCTTTGGAAGTGAGCAAACCGGGTCTGCATCGGGAGGGACCGTAGCGTTGGCAGTCATCGGCACCGTCGGCGACGCGCGATCTGCCCTTGCTATGATCATCTACCCAGCTGGAGCTAGGCCCACACAGTCAATATTGTGCAACAGTTCTTCTCGCAAGCAGTGTCCAAATAATCCGACGGCCGATTCCCCGTTATCGGCGAATCAATGCGTCGAAAAGTAGAAGGATGACAGTGCCATACGTGATCAGTGCTCATAATCCTGCAAGGAGGCTCAGAAATCGAAACAAGGCTCAGAAAAAAGCTGTGTGGGAAAACGTACCGTGAAGGGAGAATATAAACGTATTGACGAATAGATCGAGTCCCCTAGGCACTTTGCGGTAAACAAAGCAGGGCATACCGGCGCTGGTAGTTGGGCTGATGCTGGGGAGCGGGATCCACGAAACCGATCAGATTGATACTTATAGGTTTGCATTTTTTTATTCAAAATTTTCAAATAACGCTGGCCCCGTGGTGAATTGCAAGGCACAAAGGAATCTGGGCTGTAGCGTGGGCTTGGGAATGATCTCCGCTCCGATGACAAGAGTCTGCTATTCGGCCTTTCAAACGCTCCAACCAACCAGTCTTTTTTCCCCCTTTACCAAGTGTCTAATCCAGGGGGACATAATCAATGAACTGGAATATGAGCTTTGTGGTGCCCAAGTCGAGTGGTGCATGAGCGCAACCGATTCAGCTGAGTATAAAAGGAAGTCTGAAAATTCTGCTTGAGGTCGGGAGCTGTACAGCTTGATTACGGCTGAGCAGATCTTCCCACACGATTTATCTCGTCGAACGTGCTGTCGAAGCGGTTGGCAGATCATGTTGGTGTGGAAAAAAAATCACGTTGGGAGGCTTGGTGTGACCGAGAGGAACGATGGGGGCGGTACGTGCAAGCACCCAAGGGCGAGAAGAAAGTAACTGATGGCTGAAGGATGTAAGAATTTGACTGGCGTGATTCGTTGGCTTGGAGGCAGATTTACCCTCCAACAATATTGTCGCTCACCTAAACCAAATATAGTACAATAGAGCGCCATGCTGGATGGAAGGCTTGGCGCCCAATTTGCAAGCCAAGATGGGTTCAGAAAATACTGAATCATCAAACAATCCTATTTTCTTGCTTTCGAGAGCTGAACAGTGGGATGGTTACCACACACCACGGCTTTGGAGCTCGTGGCAAGGGAGTCCGGGCCGTAACTCAATACAATCACTACACCTTTGTTTTCGCTAACATTGCTATCAGCACATTTTATGAATGGAACACATACAATGGGGCGATAGAGAGCAGAAACGTACATAGGCAGTAGCTTGTAGAAAGGGAAAACTCGGCGAGGCGTATTGAGGGCGACGAGCCGAGCGATGAAAGGGATCCAAAAATATTACAGATTAAGATAGGAATGCAGAGAAAGTGGAATTCATGGCTCCAGACTAACAAGCCATACGGGATACGCAAAAAGAGATAAACCTCAAATAGAAAGTAGTAGCAGTCAGTGATACAAGACTTTGCAAAAAAGCAGTTTGAGAAGTTTGAGAATACAGAAAGCAGCAAGCGAGGCATGTTCGGAGAAGTTTGATCCAAGGTAGTGAATCACAATGGTGGGAAAGAAGAGCCAAATTCGACCGGCGGAAACAAGCCTTTATCCCGGTGTTCGGAAGTTTCTTGCGGTGCTTGTGGAGCGTCGTCAGTAATTTCTTCACCAGGGTACAGCCCCTCTCTCCAATGTGAAACACGGGATAGCGGTGCAAAAGGATCGTGCGCCTGAGAAGGTTCAAAGCGAAGGCCTAGGGTGTAAGGGCCCAGATTTCCAGGAAGGTAGTATCCTTCCGCCCAACGACCAGCCCCCAAAAGAAGCTGTGAGCCACTGGATGAGGGTTCCGCGGAATTATCGGGATGTGGGTCCGCATCAAGACTAAGACCT
>WIDE01000184.1:0-41825 GCA_015039315.1 Clavulina sp. PMI_390 | reverse complement strand
TAATCGTGTAGAATAGACCCTTCTCGTTTGCGGAAAAAAGAGCGGCCAATCACATCACACGCGTCCCGAACAGGCAACTCTCCCTGCTCGATTAGCCTCGGAACAGTCTGCCTTCCTCCTCCACATCGTCCCGCACAATGAGGGCCTTTCTAATCGCGACACCAAGGCTATCGGCCCAGAGATCTCTCGCCGTATCGCGTCTTGCTTTCACGAGAAGAGGGCACGCTACCGCTGTCCCAGAATATCGCGACGAGTTGGGGGTTGGGGCATCTTCACCATCCGACATCAAGCGCTGGACAAAGCAGGAAATCTCCGACATCTACCATGGACCATTGCTCCCTCTAGTCGTCCGTGCTGCTGGTGTGCACGCAGCGCACCACGATCCCACTAAAATCCAGCTCGCCACGCTCATGAACATCAAGAGTGCGTTATTATCTTGATGCGCTATCTATCATTATCTTAATCGAGAAATTCGATAATATTCCTCGGATAATTCGGGATTTCTTAATGATTGTTCTCGATGCTCAAATCAGGCGGCGGATGCTCTGAAGACTGTGCGTATCTCTCTTGCCGCCGATCGACCGATGGATGGATTTTCATCAACTTGACCTGTCCCTTCATCCGGGATCATTATCCATCCCCATTTCTCCTTCCGCTTTAATATCATTTAGGCTCGTATTGCTCTCAATCTTCGCGCTACGACACCGCGACGCAAGCTTCGCGATTATTACAAAAGGAACCAGTGATCGAAGCGGCAAAACGCGCAAAGGCCAATGGCAGCACGCGCTTTTGCATGGGTGCCGCGTGGCGCGATCTCCAAGGAAGGAAGAGTGGATTCAACCGGTATGATCATATCTCTTTTTATCTGTGATTGCCATGACTGACTCAACTGTCGAACCTGATTGGACTACTCATGAACGGGGGGCCTTCATTTTACTTTTGCTCGTTTTCGGTTGTGAACGTGCTCCATTTGTGCGCGGCCCGGCACTTCTTCGCTTGCCCCACATGTGATCTTCTTTTGGGTGCGAGTATAGGATATTGGAGATGGTCACGGAGATCAGGGGGATGGGAATGGAAGTATGCACGACATTGGGCATGCTCTCGCCAGAACAGGCGCGTCAACTGAAAGAGGCTGGCCTCACTGGTCAGTAATTCCTCGCCACGCCGTTAATGAACACGAAACTAACATTCACTGCGCATTTTCCATAGCATACAACCATAACCTCGACACGTCTCGTGAATTTTATCCCAAGGTATGTGTTACACCATGGTGCTATACAGTTTCAATAACAAAGACGTCCACCATTTAGGTTATCACTACTAGGTCGTACGATGAACGGCTAGACACCATCTCGGCCGTTCATGATGCAGGCATTAGCGTGTGCTCTGGTGGTATCCTTGGACTTGGCGAGACTGACCAGGATCGGATCGGCCTTATCTGGGAAGTAGGGAGGTAAGCTTACCACCTTCATTCTTCCTAATTGGCTTCCCCTCATCGTGATATCGTTCTCTAATACCCGCTTTACCATTTCACGTAGTATGGAGGAACACCCCGAGTCGTTCCCCGTGAACGCGCTCGTCCCGATCCCAGGTACCCCGCTCGAGAAGAACCCTGTGCGTTACTCCATATCTTATTCCTCATCGAGACTCACCCTGAGCTTCTGAAACCTTTTTGTGCCTTCTCTCCGTTCCTCGTCCCCATGCATTGCACATCCAGCCCCTTCCGCACCACACTATTCTCCGCACCATTGCCACCGCGCGCATCGTTCTCCCCAGCACGATCATCCGCCTCGCCGCAGGGCGCCAGACCTACTCGGAGCCCGAACAAGCACTCGCATTCATGGCGGGTGCCAACGCGATCTTTACGGGTGATACGATGCTCACCACGCCGTGCACCCCCTGGGACGAGGATAAGGCCATGTTGGAGAGGTGGGGTCTGAGTCCAATGAGGCCTTTTGAGCAGGAGGGCGTGAGGAGGAAGGAGATGTTGAGGGGGAATGATGTCTTGCCTGAGAGGGCGACGGTCGAGTCTGAAGTCGCGGCTCCTGCTTCGTCGGCTCCTGCGCCGGCTATGTAAGGTATGGAGGTGTAGAGTTGACATCGGGCGAGCGTTGGCATATGTAGACTGAAGGCGGATGAACCCGCCCAAAAATTGTTGTATCAAGTCTAGTCACGTAACTTAACAATGTTGTTATGTGAGGAGGAGCCTCAGACAAGTCGGACGTCGGAACCGAGACTCGACACCCAACTTCCACCCTGTATCTTGTCCCTTTCTCGAGACCCCACGACTCAGACGCTGCTATGTCTCAAGGAGAGCTACAGGTCAAAGCAAAATCTTGTGTTCTTCGGCGCGTATCTGCGTGAAGCTTCAGATGAGGGGGTGGCGAGCGTCTGAACATGAGCTCATCTTGTCCCGTGACCTTTCATTCGAGCTTTTCGTGCCAAGCTCTCGATCAGCCCTGCACATCTATCCTCGGGCGGTCGACGGATCTAATAGCATATCGAGCTAGAGGTCGTCCAGAGCATCATACTTCTGTCACATAAGCCAATATTGCCTCGATTTGGGTGGCAGCATGTCGGAGCATACACTCAAGAAAGCCCCGTTTGGCACTTGGAAATCTCCCATTACGGCTGATATCTTGACGCAAAAGGTCAAATCCTACCATTCCCTACCCTCTTCGCCACCTCCTTTCCCAGGCAGCGAGCTAGAATCTTCGTTCGATTACTGATGTTGTTGTTGTAGGCAATCGTGATTTCCGACGTCCTCGTTGACGGCGTGAATGGTACAGTTTATCACACAGAAGACCGACCATATGAAGCAGGGCGCGTCGTCCCAGTCATGTCCCGCGAGGGCAAGGACGTCGTCCCAGCCGAGTGGAATGCCAGGACCAAGTAGGTCGTCCCACCTGCATATGAGCGTTGTACTGTTCTCATAACTGCTGCTGCGTATAGGGTGCATGAGTACGGTGGTGCCTGCACCGCGGTCCGCGATGGCATATTCTACTTTTCCGATGGGAAGACAGGGCGGCTATTCAAGGTGACATCGCCTGGGACAGACCCTGTTCCTGTATCTCCTGGTACGTCTAATAAAGTCCTATTCTATTTCAATATGCTTAATTAGGACCACGCGAATCCCCCAACCTCCGCCAACCTCATAGACAATAGTAACTTCCGCTTTGGTGCGCCAACGATTCATCCGACTCACAAACACCTCGTCATCGCTGTCTTTGAAGACCATACGAAGCCAACATTCACCGAAGTCGTTAACAAACTTGTTTGCATCAATACTTCGACCTCATCCATCTCTGTGCTGGCCGAGGGAGCAGACTTCTATTCGTTCCCTACCATCAGCCCCGACGGCACGCACCTCGCGTTCGTTCAATGGCGTCACCCGAACATGCCCTGGGATGCTACGGAACTGTGCATCGCCAAAATTGTTGCCACTGACGCAGGGATCGAGCTCAGCGGCAAGCCTATACGCATCTCCGCCGCGGGCGCTACCAGCGCTGGAGCAGCTGAAGAGAGCATCTCCAACCCACTTTGGATATCACCGGACAGTCTCGTTTTCCTCTCTGATGTATCAGGGTTCTGGAACCCATGGATATACGGACTGGCGAGCGAAACTACTCACGCGATTCTCAAGGCGCCTCTGGGTCTGGATTTTTCTGAATCTGACTCGCGCCTCGGTGATTATCGTGTCGCTGCCTTGACTCCTGATGTCCTTGTCGCAGCCCCAATTATGAACGGGAAGACGCGATTGAGTGTGGTGGTGATAAAGACCGGAGAATTGATACACGTGGCTGACGGGGATCGTTATGTCCATGTAGAGAAACTGAAGCGGGTTAGCGAAACCGAAGTGGCTTTCGTGGGGTTCCAAGACGCGGTAGCAGCTGCTCTCGTCTCCATGAACCTCACTTCCCTTGTTCAATCTGGGGCTGAGCTCAAGGAGGGCGAGACCGTAGCAGCAACCTTCACTACACTGAAAACTACATCGAACCTCTCGTCCCTCCTCCCATCAGGCCTCATCTCCCCTGAACTTCCCCTCGCCCTTCCCAATCCAGACCCTGATCACCCATTGCACATTTTGTTCGCCCTACCAGATAATCCGGAGTATGACCCCGCTGGAAAGGGAGATGGCGAGAAACCGCCATGTGTGGTCCACGTGCATGGGGGTCCAACGACAAGAGACAAGCCGGGTTTGAAGTGGTTGACACAGTACTTCACATCTAGGGGATGGGCATTGTAAGTTCTGGCCCTGACTGCGTTCTATGATATGGACTTGTCTATCCCTTCTTATAATTTTTCTCTTTCGGTCTCCTCACTCGCGTGTTTGCATGTGCGAATCACAGTTGCAGCGTCAATTTCCGTGGCTCTACGGGCTATGGTCGTGCATATCGCACTGCTCTTCTTGGCCAATGGGGCGTCGTCGACGTGCACGACTGTGCCACAGCCGCACGTGCCCTCGCCGAAAGTGGCAGGATTGATGGTGAACGAGTGGTCATCCGCGGTGGCTCGGGAGGTGGCTACGCGGTCCTCCAGGCGCTCACGGACGAAGACACGGAAAGAAGAGAAATCTGGAAAGCTGGAGCGAACCTATATGGAATTTCGGACCTGAAAGTTCTCGCTGAAGACACCCACAAGTTTGAGAGGTCCGTATCAATGTATTACTTCCTCCATTGGATTATCGCTTATTATTTTGTATATGCGTTGATAGCCATTATGGTTTCGGGCTTCTTGGAGGCACAGCGGAGGAAGTTCCTCAAGTCTATCGTGACCGCAGTCTGATCCATTTTGCTGAACGCATTACCGCTCCTCTCCTTGTAAGTTTCGCAGTAACTATCATCGAGCTTCAGCCTTGCGAGATTCTCATTATCGTTTTGCCACCATCGGTAGATACTGCAAGGATCTGAAGATCACGTCGTCCCACCAAACCAGGCGGAAATGATTGTCACTAAAATAAAGGAAAGACTCGTAGGCAATGGGGACTCGGGTGCAATAGATCAAAAGGTAAAATATATTGTCTTTGAGGGCGAGGGTCACGGGTGGCGGAAGAGCCAGAACGTCAAACGAGGGATGCAAGAGGAGTTGATGTGGTACGAGCGAGTTTTTAGCCTGGAGACAGAGGAAGTGTAGCCTAGTGGTGGGCATCATTTGCTTCAGATTTCATCAAGGGAATCTACCAGCTGAATGATTACCTCATCATCTGCTCTGCAAAATGCAAAAAGTTTGGATATCGATGCAAGAAGTGAGAATGGTTATGAGTGGTCCTCAAAAAACCACGCCTGTGTTTTGATCCACTGTAGCCCCCTCCTCACGACTTCATCTTCGCTATTGCCTAGCCTAAACTGATAATGTAGGGGGGTCCCATAAGAGCTTCAGGAGAAATTCAGGAAATTTTGAGACTTTTTTCCACACATCTGTCAGTAAATTGGTGGAGAGGCACACAATGTTGGATGTGCGCAATAAAATATTATCACACGTTGAAATGGAAAATATGTAGAAGGGTGGTGAAAACCCACCGATTTTGATGGCACCTTATTCATGCGAACATCATAGGCGAGACAGTCTGCAAGGAACCACAACTTATTCTCGTATTTAGGATATCGTAAGGATTGGTCACGTTCCGCAGGAGGCATAGGCTAATCTTATTATTGGATTGAAGGCGAGTGCATAGGGTATAATTTTGTGCCCTCAGGCTTCTCCGTTTGAATCATGGACACAAATAACATATCCTTTGAGAGTGGCACCACATAATCACTGGAGTAGAGCGTGCGATTGATTATTTAGGCTGAGAAGAGGATCACTGCAGTTATCCTACGGCACACCTGATGACCGGAGGGCCTTTGAAGTCAGCAGTCCCACACCATGAAGAGAAGACACGGGGAAGAAGCAAAGCGAAATAGTGTCTTGAATTTATGCTATTCAATGATAGTTATCTTGGTATTCGGATTCTGCTCGAACTTTGGGAGCCGATGCGAGGCAAAGACAGCGGTTTCCACAAGCTTATCTAGCTCAGCTTCCAACCTCAAGGGTATGCAAACCGAGAAAGGATCAATAATGATGCGTTTATTGTGGGAGGAGACCTAAGCAGATTCAAGCAGGATAGCAATCAACGGAGTTAGCCCGAAAGATTCATTAAAGGGACAATGAAATTAGAGAGATAAAGCTCGAATGAATGAAAGGCCACGCACCTTGGCCGGATCTTTGAAGAAAATGTCGTAGACAAGACAGTCGGTGAGGTACCAGCAGTTGTCTTTCTCCTCCTGCTGCCGAACGAAGCGTTGACGGAATTGAGGAGGAACAGGTGATTCTTCCTCGGGATCAAAAATCAAATTTCCTTTATCGTCAATATGGTAGTTCTCTTCCTTCATGACCGCGGTCTGAACGTCTGCGGTCTCACTGCCAGGTGCCTTCAACCAGTTCTGGTCCCCTCCTTTGGTGCGAGCGTCCATCTTCGCATCGAAAGAAGTTTTTACCCAGCATTTGGTCTCGCTCCTGAATTTCTTGGCGGCCGCGTCTAGGTCTTTCTGCATTCCGATTTGGGTGTGGGTGAGACCAATGTGGGACCAGCCAATAACGTCCGAGGAGGCACCGAATTCCACCGGACCCATGGAGGTTTTATTAACTGAGACCTGGTCAGATAGCTTATAGGCCCTCATCCTCGCGATGTTCTTGACAGATGCCTCAGGACTGTGTAGTAAAAATAGAATAAGTCGATCTGAAAGACGAGGGACGCAAACATTCCTAATAGGAACTGCTGGATGACCAAGAAAACACTAACCGCATCATGAAGGTATTTGCTTGCTTTGTTCCAAAGAAAAGGTTCCCTTTCTGTTGAGGATCAAGATTACCCGTAAAATTGCCATGTTTTCCCGGTGTTTGAAACTTTCCATATGAGTAAGCCGATCGATGTAGCCACTGGAGATGGGGTCTTGATTGGAAACAAATTTTGCATTATTTCGCTTCCAAGAACTATTACGCACCTCAGCCTGATTGCTCCAGCTAGACTGAGAATAGTCTGAGGCTTTCGAGGGTTCAGGAGCCTTTTCATGCTTGTCATCGTTTGTTTTATGTTCCTCCGAGCCCGTGTTCGTCTTGTTCTTTAGAGATGTAAGGGAGTTCGCCGGCCATCCAAACTTTTGCGCGAGCTATTGGATTGTGAACAATCATGGTCTCAGAGGGTGGCCAAGCAACCCAGAACTCACTATGGTAGCACTAACGGACGCAATCTGTTGCTGGCTAATCCCTCGTTTTTTCCGAACCGTGTTCAAAAGGGTGACCGCGATCTGCGTCTGGGTGTCTTGGCGCGTATCACCGTTCTTGGAATCAGGAATCTTGAGCAGCATCCCAACTTCTTTGACTTGTTTGGGGTTCGGAAAAGGGCGTAGTGGCCCGTGCTGACCAAGACGTTGAAGGGTTCTGAGCCCTCCCTCAGTGGTGTATGTGCGGTAGAAGTTCAGAAGGTGGGAGCCAATGAGAAAGTATCCCTCCTTCTCTTGTTGATTTTTCCCATCGTCCTTGGCTCCTACAATCTCAATATTGGCGCGGAGTCTACACGGCTTGAGCGCCATATGAACGAGGGCGGCTAGCGCGTATTTGGAGAGGTACGACGAGCATTCAAATCGAATGGGAATCTCATCGTGGTCTTCAGTCATAATCGGATCCCAGAAGCGGATGGTAGGGTCATATTGGACTCTCAAAGGACGACAAGCAGACTCGGCCATATCTATCAAATGAAGCGAGGCTGAGAACTGGAGCATTATTGAAACGGAGCACCACTCACTGAGATAGATCTCGAATTGGGCAAGCGCTCGGATCCACTTGAGATTGTCTTCGTGGCTCTGCTTCGCTCTTTTAATGCCTTCCTCCTTTTTGTTCACTGAGAGCAATGTGACCTCGATCCAAATGGGTTCAAAATAGCGGCACTTACTCATATCTGCGAGAGTGGTTTTACCAGAGGGATCGTACTCTTCCTGGGTATCCAGCTGTACTCGAGGCACCTTTGCGGACTTGACCCTCTGTGTTGATGTTTTCCCTGTGGGCTCCACAAGGGCTGGACCATGTTTCTAAATGGTGGCGTTATAAAGCAGGAAGATCTGATGTCAATAAATCGAGGCTGACGTGTTGACTCTTCTTTTGTGCAACCAGTTTCTTTAAGTTTCGTGTAGTGATAAGCTGGATTGATGAATTAATGTTTTTGGTATTAGAACAGACTGCTGAGCACTTGTATGGACACGTACATTGGCATCGTCTTCAGGGTCCTCGCTTTCCCAAGCCATGCTATAGCGATCCAACAGCTTTTGATCTCTCTCCTTGTCATCGACGCCGTCGGCCATCAGGCAGCTCTCGAGTTCATCCAGTTTCATGTAGTGGATCTCGCTCACACGCACATAGTCGACGGAGTCAGAAGCTTTGCGGTAAAGTATAAAGTGGAAAGGGTAGGATTCCACTTTCTCTTGATAAGTCTCGGTTCTGGAACCAGCCTCAACATATTTTCCCAGGGTTTCGCGATACTCCTTGAACCGGGCAGGCACGAGAACAAACTTGGTCTCGTCAAGGAGGGTGAAGCCTGACAAGGAACATCAGTGGGAGCTGGAATTCACCAATGAGAGCACATACCATCTGGTATCCGCTCCGCATCTCCACCTTCTCCATCTCCTTCGTCCTCTTCGTTTTCTTCATGGAAAGCATCAGGTGAGATTGCGCAATGAATCTTTTAGTAAGCCACTGACCAGTCATCCCGTGATCCGGCAGCTTTTCGGCCAAGACTGTGTGGGTGTGATATTTAAGTTATGGGAAACAACGCGGCATAAGACTAGAAACAATTTCCAAGGGAAGAATAAGGAAGAACTTACGTGTTTCTGTGTTCTTGGCTATATCCGAAAGATTATGTGAGATAAATCCGCGAGAATATCCTAACATGATATGAGAGAACACTTGCTTATAGCGTCCACCTCCTCACGCATGTTTCCAACTTTAGACAACAGAAAATTTCAGTAAATGCGTCATTCCAAGGAGACGCTATGGCTTACAGATTGATTCAAGGCCCTGAAGAACATCTTTGTGATACGAATGAGAGCTATCTGTCAACGGAAGGAACAATTGGGTCAGCTGGAAACTAAAACTCGAATGACAAAGAGGGAGGTTTCTTACGGCTGGAGAACAGCTCTTGAGCTTTCATCTGGCTATAAGGCATACGGTTATTCTGTGGGAAGGAAGCAGCCGTAAGAAGCGAAGCCTCGTACAGGTTAACTATATGGTAATCTTTGCTGAAGGGATTATCAGCAAGTAGCGTTGAATATGTGGAGATGTGGCAACATACCTGTTAGGATCGTTGGTTTGTATTTTGCTACCCACAGGCTTGTAAGCTTATACAGAGAAGCTTTACAGTTCAAGTCCTAGACGGCACATGCTTACTGCTGCTTAACGATGCTTGGCTCATGGTCAAAGGCTTTGACACCAATGTGGGATTAAATCGCTAGATAGGACGGAGAGGAATTGTGCCACGTACCGTCATGTGTGGTGCCTGGCGTCTCTCCGGGCGGGTTACGGAAGGGCTTTTTATTGGGTGTTAAATGGCTATTAGGTGTTGCGGTGATGATGGGCGCTACGATAGGACTGCTAGATTGCTCCATTGTGTCGGGCAATTTGTAAGGAGATTGTGGGGCAGGAGGAGGGAGGGCTGGGGAGTCGCTGATCCTCTTGCCTAAATAGCTCCCCTGCGTTTGCTGCTACTGAGAAGAATTACCTGAGCCCCAGCGTAGTGGAATGCAAATTCGAAGGCATAATCTTAGTATAATCCTCGAGCACCTGGCAAGGGCGGGCCTGCTCGTGAATGCAATAAAGTAACGGCGGAGGAATATAGCAGAGAATGATTCTAGGACATAATTAGTCATCACGGGAGTTTGGGTGCCTTGGGATGCCGAGAAGTCCCAATCATCCTCATGAAATATTTTGGCTGGAGGCACGGAGGAGAGGTTACGCGGTAATGAACACTACGGCGCCGTGATAGCCATTTAGCCCTGTTGGCCTTGTTAACACGACAACCGGAGATGGAATTTCAATGAGATAAGCCCAAATTCTCTCTATCCATAATTCCGTGATACTTACCCGATAGAGGAGATTGATCCGAGAGGTAGCTGACGTGTTCACTGCTCTCGATATATTAGGGCGAGAGGTTCATTGTCCGGGAGATACAAGCCAAAGTCCGGATGGCAGTCGGACTTTCTCATAGATGGAACTGATATCGGAGAGGATGAATACAACGAAGTGGCCAGGGAATATGCAGGTATTCGGGTGCCTCGCCACCGCACTGAGAAGTCCGGGTCAACTTCATGATAGACATAGATAAGTGATGTAGCGGAGCAGAGGATACGCGAGCGCTATTTTCGAGATTGAGATGATATGCTGTCCATTCGGTGGTGCTGACTGTGCCAAGGTTCCACTACATGCTATAGTCATGGGGCTTTCAAACGCGTGACCGGCCTGTGACTCAACTGACAGCAGGGCGACTTGAAGTGTAGGAGCACAACACCTTCATCCATCACCCATTCCGTGCCCCTTTCTCCTCAAAACAACTCGCGCACGTATTCATACGATATGATTTACTGCTGGACTTCTCCCTGTGGCCGTTGTACTGTTGGCTCGGGCCGGGATGAGCTGGCAGTGACTTAGAATGCGCATCTCATCAGCAGCTAACGGAGATTGACATTACGTGTGATGAGACCCGCTCCATAGGGAGCGATCCAGGAACTCCTACTCCGAGCGGATGTTGACCTCCATACAGCCCAGGCAACATTAGGTGAAGGACTCGGTCAAAACCCTTCTGAGTCCGTCACACCCCAAATCGGAACCTACTTCCCTACTTCCTCCATAACTACCCCCAGCCTCAATCAAAACTCCTATCACTAGGCTATGTTCGAACTTTCCCCTAGGCTAGTGTCAACTACCGAACTAGCCTCTGGAGGCACAATAGTGGAGAACCCCAACGTGACTCTTTTTGGTCTTCATCAACTCCAAGCCAAACTTTTGAGTTGCGAGATTGCGGCTACGACGGATGGCCCCCTGGTCTTTGACCTTCTCGCCCTCAAACAATCCCTTCGCCTTTCCATGCTCATTCCCGAACTCGAAGGCACTGAATTTGACCAACTACGACTTGAAGATGTAATTTTCACTCGTCAGGTATGTATCTTTCTCGTGCTTGCTACAACCAGGCATATTCAGTCTCCGTACCAGAACTTTGCTAGCAAAGGTGGACGTGGTGTGGGGCTCCACTTCAATGGGGTCCTCACCATTGACAAGACGTCTGGAGACCTTCACACTCTAGTATCCAGTGTCCTAGGGTGCACAAATCCCCAACTGGAGCTATATTGTGGACTTGGTTATATTGCGTCGTGGTCCAAGAGACCCCGAATATCGAGTTTTACACTCGAGGGCAACCTTCCGGACATCAATATCGGAAATAAGTTGAAGCTCACATCCATTGGCGCAAAACTGTTCGCCTTTGAGACATCAGCGATATCTGCTCGCGGTACACTTGATGAGCTCAAGATGAACGTTGGGTTCGGGGTATACGGCACAATGAGTATCTGCCTTCCCAAGGCGGGTGAACCTATTGAGGTCGAGTTCTCAATTGAAAAAACTTCCTCCACTGTTCAGCTGTCCACAACGGCGCACCTAGAGTGGCAGGACGCATTCGGTCTCGCTGGCGTCACGGTATGTACTGTGACTGGTGCATCTTAGACAGTGTTGATGAACAAAGCATTTTTTTAAGCTCGAAGATGTCCGTCTTGGCGCCACAATTGAGCTTGAAAAGTCATTTTCGGCCCAGATATTCGAGATTGACGCATTTTTCACGTTTGGCAATGCCAAGCTTTCCCTGGAGGGTACATTTTCTCTCGGTGGAGAATTTACACTGGAGGTTGATGTCCAAGACCTCACGTGGGATGACATCGAGATTTTATACTCTGCACTTCGTACCTCGAACAGGCAGAAGCCTCCCCGTCCAGCTTTCGACATCAAGTTACAACGTGGAACGCTCGTCATCTCGGATGCGGGTCTCAGTCTAGTTGTCAGGCATCTGGTAATCGGGGACTATTCTTTGACGAGCGGGAGCATTGCACTTGAAACGAGCGGTATTCGTGTCGACGGAGAGATTGCGGATGAAGCCCTCCACGTTGGTGGTTTTACGATTTCGAAACCCAAACTTGCATTGGAGTGCTCCTACGTAAATGGCAAGCCTGCGGCAGACCTGGTCATATCTGGCACCTTGCGTTGGGAAAACTTCAACTTCACTGTTTTCGCGCACGTGTATCCATCTCCAGACAAAAAAGGAGCGCATGAATGCACAATCTGTGGAACATTCATTCCTGACGATCCTAAAGCTGGCCTACGCTTTGGTCGCCTGATATCTCCGCTTGAAGGCACTGCGTTTGGCGACATCACGCTCGACAAGGTCGCGATCGTGTACGCTTCGCACGACAAACCTGTTTTGCCGAAGGGTATGGAGACATTATATAAACTCCGTGAAGGTACGCGTTTTCACGTTTCAAGATGGGCCTAGATCTTACTCATCTGCACATAAAGGATTCTACATCTGCGCAAAGCTTGGACATCTTGGTATTCTAGGACCTTTCATCCCGCATGGCGTATCCCCCGACGTTGAAGTATATGCCCGTTGGTCTAAAGGGGGGGAATTTGCTATCAGCATTCAATCTGATGACCTGGCCATCGACCTTGGAGGAGACTTCATTTGTGAACCCCTTACATTTGAGCTGGTGCTCGGCCGCTCACCAGCCCTCCGAGCACGTTGTGGCTTTACGCTCACGCTTCAAAACCAGAAGCCTCTCCTTTTCACTCTCGCAGGGGAGATCCAGCCTTCCAGCGGCGATATTGAACTATCAGCAGCGATGGACGGACTGTGGGTGAATCCTTTTGATATCAGCTCCCAGTTGCAAGTGGGAGATGCATTTGTCTCGTTTAAGCTTCTCTTTGGAGCTCCTTCGGCCATTATTGTCGGTGGAAGAGTGAAGATCAACGACTCGGACATCCGAGTAACGTTAGGAAAAGGTGCTACACCGGATCGTGCGTGTTACTCCCATATACGTTAACTTGCGCCTATTGACAACAAATATCACTCAGAAATCTTCCTTAGTATGCACATCGAGAACATTGGGCCGAAGAAACTTGTGGGAATAGCAAACTCCCTACTACATGTGGAACTCCCTGAGGTATGTTCTAACCCTACACATATCCATTCTCCAACTAAACCTCCCATCCAGCCTCCTGAGGTTTTCTTCATCGCAGTTGCGGACCTCTATATGTGCCCCAAAGATGTGCGAATCAATGGACAGATGTATAGTAGGGGAATCTCGTTCCGGTACGATCAAATCTGCAACGCCGCATCATTCGTGCTAATTATTTGCCCTTCGAAGAGCAAATATGTTCTTATTGGGTCAAAACGTCACAGCCCATGTCGAGCTCAGTAACTCTGGGTTTATGATCAAGGGTGACATGGAGCCATTTTCAATCGGTCCTCTCCGAATGTCAGGCAGCGGAGGAAATGGGAGCCGCCCTGAATTTCAACTCGAGATCTTCAAAGATAGACAATGGGGCCATATTGACGGGGCCATATCATTGGCAAACGTGATGGAGGCAAAAATGAACTCTACAATCTCCCTGCAGCCACACCTCTCGTTTGATTTCTCGTTCCGGCTTGCCATGTTTGGTGATTCTCTCGTCATTAATGTGGTTGCCAAAACCCTTCGCCCTCTTGAATCGTCCAACTGTGACCTCTCGAAGCAACGCTTTCGGCTCCATGCGGACTTCGAGCAGCATATCCTGTCCCACATTCGCGACTCGATCCACGATAGTCTTAGGGAATGCGCCGAAGGCCTCCAAGCAAAAGCCGACAAAGCCAAAAAATGGGTCGACGACACGCAACGCGAATTCTCTTCTGCTCTCGATCACGTCAAGCAAAGGAGCCATGAGTGGAAATCGGACGATCAGGGAAAACGCGACCAGTTCGTCAGCCAGCTCAAGATGCTCATCAGCAAATATGTAGATCTCAACTCTAGAGATATCCCCCCAGATGTGGTCCGCGAGCTCTGCTCTGCTTTCCATCGGTATGACGACTCTCGGAGATACTTTGAGAAGTTGAGAGATGATCGCAAAAAAACAATTGATGACCGAAACGTTTTTCGCATTCTCCCCCCATTCGCTCCCGCTCGCTACTTTGGGGGAGCTGTCGTAAAGCTCGTTAGTGCTGCGGAGGCTGCACTAGATGATTCAATACACGACTCAATCAAGGAAGCCAAAAACGCATATCTTCAGCGCCAGCAGGATGCGGTGAAGGCAGTGATAAGGCTCCTTGGGGATTACGCTCCTCAAGCTCTACACGACATGGAGCGGGAGGTCGCAGATGTCATCTCCCAGGAAAACGGCAAGGATCGCATTGATGATTTCCTCGAGGATGTGCGCGGCATTGCCATCGAAACAATCGTCGACATTCTTGACTTTATCTTCGACATCGCCAATTTCCTGTCTAAAGTCGTAGCGGATATCGCCAAAGGTGCTATTACCGTTGGCAATGGGGCCGGCCAGGTCGCATTTAGGTTCGCCGAAGGGGCCGTAATGGCAATATTATCCTTGATTGACATCCAGAGCATTGTCATTGACGCGGAAATTGGCGCGGAGGATTCAGCCCTGAGGTTTCAAGCAGCTCTTCGTGGTGTGCTCAACAGAAAGGTTTTCTTCTTGAACGCCAATCTTGAAGTTGGAAGCCCCCAGCAATTCATCAAAGCGATCGTTGACCAGTAAGCATTTTCTGTTCCCGCAGATATCTAGTACCTGACTCATCTCTTTTCAAAAGCCTGAAGAATGAGCTCACCCAATTAGTTGGTGATGCACCTAAACCTAGGTAATCGGGGCTGCTCGCCTTTACAAGCCAAGCGCCTGCGTCATTTCAACGAAATCATAGAAATAGCAACGGTCCGGGTAATGGATTTCGAGTGTGATTCTTATCCTTACAGTTCGCATCGCACCAGCCGATCTCCCTTCCTAACATATGTCCTTGATATATTGTGCGTCGATTTATTTCGCCACTCTTTTACTCGAATACCGTGAATACGCAAATCCGAGAGAATTTTGTGGCAGGTGAGCCATACGGCATATCAATAATCAAACACAGCCGATTGTCATAACGAGGCGAATAGCCCCTACTAGATAACCAGCAGTCATTAAGATTAGGCTTGAGACCATGAAAGCGCCAACCATCAAAGGTTCGATGATATTGTCGGAGTCGGGAGGGCATGCTATAGCAGACATACTACTAGTCAATAACGTCAATGTGGGCCGCAGGATTCAGCTTAAACTCTGGGAGCCGATGTGACGCGAAAACAGCAATCTCAACGAGTCTGTCCAGCTCGGCCTCAAGTTTGAGAGGTATGAACACCGAAAAAGGGTCAATGAGAAATCGCTTGTTGGGGGGAGTGTTCTATTCGATTCCAGGTGAAGCGGTGTAATGATGACATTAGCAAGAAACGAACGAAAGCGAGAGGTCAGGGGTGAAGAACCGGCTCGAGGTGATCAGTTGGCTCACCAGCTTTGGCTCGGTGAAGTGCACATCATAGATCAGGCAGTCTGTGAGATACCAGCACTGATCATTGTCATCTTCACGTTGTTTTTTCAGGAAGTCGGCGCGACGCGAGGGGGGTATAGATTCGTTAGGTGGAAACTCCAGAACTCCTCCCAAGCCGTACTGAAAGTTTTCGATTTCTATACCTTTCTGGTCTTGAACGCTTGGGGCACTAATGACCGGCAGCTTTGGTTGGTTCCGATCCGCTTCTGTGTCACGAACCTCATTCTCCAGGTCAAAGGAAGTTTTAACCCAGCACTTCGTATTTGCTCTGAATTTTTTGGCTGCTGCCTCTATCTTGGGCACTTCGCTTTTTTCTGGAGCAGTGATATCTTTATGGATCCATCCAATGGTCCGTTGGCTACCGTGTATAATACCCGGGCGTGTATCAAACTGCACTGGGCCGCGAGAATTCTTCGTAACCGAAGCCTGATCGGACATCTTGTATGCCCTCATTCTTGCGATGTTCTTGATAGATGCTTCGGGACTGGGGGGAGGCGCAATGAATGGGTGAATGTGAGACCAGTCAAAGTAGAATCGGAAAGTGAGAATCACATTCTATGGTCGCCAGAAATACTCACCGCATCATGAATGTGTTCGCTTGCTTGGTTCCGAAAAAGATGTTTCCCTTCTGCTGCGGATTTACCTTGGTGCCAAAGCCTTCGTTGTGTCTGGTTTGAAAATCCCCGTACGAGTGAGCTGATCGATGAAGCCACTGGGTAGTCAATTACAATCAATGAGGAACAGTGCTAGGGCTTTTGACGGTCGGAACTTACCTCAGCCTGATTGCTCCAGCCCAACTGGGGTTTCTTCGGCAGGCGCTTGGCGTTGTTCTCACTTTCCTCATCATTCGTCTTGTGCTCCTCCGAATCTGATGCCTCCTTGGATGCCGGAGTGAAGGATGGCTTGGAATTTGCTGGCCATTCGAACCTCTGGGCTAACTGGGAAGTGTTGAGTAAGTTATGGTTACTCGCCGGACATTAGCACTACGGGACCTACAACGGTAGCGCTAATAGACGCAAGCTGCAGCTGGCTGGTCTTTCGTTTTTTCCTGAGGACAGAATTCAGGGATTTGACCGTAATTTCTGTGTGAGTGTCCTGGCCCGTCTTGTGATCACCCGAATGAGAGATTTTGAGCAACTCTGCAACGCTGCTGATATTTTTAGGACTCGGAAAACGGCGCACTTCTCCCTGTTGGCCAAAGCTTCGAAGGATCTCCAAGCCCTCCTCTGTTGTATACGTGCGGTAGAAGTTGAGAAGATGGGAGCCAATCAGGAACCATTTGACGCTATTTCCCTTTGAGATCTCTCCCTGATCTTTGTCTACGACCTCAATGCTAGCGTTAGACCCGAGTTTGCTTTGTATGAGCGCCATATGGAGGAGCGCAGCTAGAGCGGTCTTGGAGATGTATGACGAGGCCTCGAACCGAAGTGGAAGGTTCACAGATGGATTGTTGCCCTGACTCAGGTTTGAATCCCAAAATCGTAGAGTAGGCTCATATTGTATCCTGAGGGGGCGACAGGCATACTCAGCCATGCCTATCCAAGAAGCATAGTGAGAAACGAGAATAAGGTCGACCAAAGAGTGACTAACCCAGGTAGATCTGAAACTGCGCCAGTGCTCGGATTCCTTCCGATGTAGCATTGTGCGCTTCTACTACTGCTCGATAGATTCTTTTACGTTCTTCCACTGCATCACTGTCAGCCCGTAGTGGGTTGACTAGTGAATGTAACACTTACAGAGCTCCTGGAGCGTGTATTGATCACTGGGGTTGTATTCTGGGGGAGGGGCTGTCCTGACTCGGGACTTTTTTGCGGACTGCTCGACCGTCGATAACTTCCCTGAATCATCGTAGAAATCGGGTCCTGATTTCGAATTCTGAATATGCAACCACGCATCAGAAGGTCGTATGGCTCTAGCCTTGAATGGAACTTACGACTTCGGGATCATTTGTTTGCGTCGCCGTTGCCTCAGGCACATGCGTCGTCTTCGAATCCTGGAAGAATAATACGAGAGTTAGAGACAAAAAAATGAAAGAAGATGCTGAGACTTATGTTTTCTGTTTCCTTATCATCCTGAGAAGCCCATTCCCGCCTATAAGTCTTCAGTAGATTATCATCCATCTCCTGGCCGGTATCTCCATCGGCCATCAAACAGTTCACTAGGTCATCCAGCTTCATGTAGTGGTTGTCGTTGACACGCACATACACGTCAGAGTCCAACGAGCCAGACTTTCTGACGTACAGGATGAAATGAAAAGGATATCGGTCTACTTTCTCTCCATAACTGGAGATACGACGATGAGGCTCCGCGTATTCTCCCAGAGATCGTCGGTGCTCGGCGAACCGAGCAGGCACCTCAACAAACTTGGTTTCGTCAAGAGGTTCAAAATCTAAATATTGATTCAGTAGGCGGTTGTAAGCGAGTGATACAATCACAAACCTTGGTGTGGAGCCTCCACATCTGCACCCTCTCCATCACCTTCGTCACCTTCCTTTTCTACAAGCAGGCGGTGGTTGATTTAGGGAAAAAAAAAAAAAAAAAGCCTCTGATATGGCCGTACTAACCATCTCCGCCGTATTGGGGCAACTTGTCGTCTTCAGAGCAGGTTTACGGATCATGAACATTTAGGAAGGAGGGGGTAAGGGGGCAATGTGGGTAGTGAATAGGATAGAGCTCACTTTTGTTCCGAGGCTGATCCGCTCCATCTACGGCAGTAGTCGTATTAGTGAATGCTCTACCACAATGCCCCAGGGTCGTAACTAGCACTGACCTTCTTCTTGCGTATCCAGGGGCTGGTTTTGAACTGACCAGTCAAGGTTAAGTGAGCTAACGATTGCATAGGCCGTACGGGAGAGGGCCCACAGATTGAATCGAGGCCTCTGAGGATATCGTCGTGATAACCATGGTTGCTTTCTGTTATAATCACGTAGCTGAAGGCAGCTTGATAGAGAACAGAAATAAGGGGCTTCTTACGGAGCGAAAAAAGGTTCTGGGCTTGCATCTGACTAACAGGAGTCGGGTTGATGAGTACTTTGTGGCGAGCAGTAGTAGAGACCAGAGATCTTACAGAGTCGTCTTGACCGGGAAATCTTTGCTAGAGACAAATCTGAGCAAAAATGAGGAGTGCTTGTGACTCTGGTGGATCACCTTGGGGTTGCACATCTGTTTTGATTGATAGACACGACGTCAGGGATCTACAGAACTGTCTCAAAGATTGAGAGGTTCATGCTTACTGCTTTTTTTCAAGGTGCTCATAGGTTGAGACTATGAGTTCGATAGGAATCAAGCAAATTTAGTTGGGCTCAGCGAGAGATGGTGACACGCACGGTCATCTAATTTGCCAGGCGTTTTCCCCGGCCTAGGATGCTCAGTGTGGGGGAAAGACAGCTGTATTGTAGGAGCAATATCCCCGACATCAGAAAGACCTTTGCTAGGAGTGATATCATTGAGGTCAGATGGTTTCTTGTCAGGAGTAACATTCTTGTCCCCTTCATCACTATCGGCCATGGTGTCGCTAGTTCTGGACAAATGGCTAGGGTGTAGGTGTCGCAAATGTTATGTCTCTAGCCGCCTCTACATATATGTGCTCGGCGTTGGTGCCTAGTGGAAGGGGCACATTAGGAGCTAATTCAGAACACCTACTACACCATGCGCGCGATGGACCAAGGGAGTTACGCTTGCGAGCATGTGCACAGGGCGGGGTGCAAGCCAGAGTTTTTTGTGAAAGCATTTCATATGGTGGACAGATGGTCCCACAACATGTGGCTTCATGCATTTGCGTGCTGTCAATGAGCACTGCGAGTGTTCGGGTGCCTCAACCTGAATGCCTCTGTGACTGTGATGGCGTGGTCCAGGTTATGACAAACATAGTCGAGCAGCACGACTAAGGAGATGGAGCACAAGCACTCATGACAAAGATAGTGGCCATTCGGTTAGACTAACAGTGTCGCAGCTGCCAAGGTCCACAACAGCAACTATCGGCGGAAGCAAGGCTTGGGCGTGACTGGTGTGTGACTGCCTATGGGAAGCTCAGGGCATGGCTCAAGGCACTCTTGTCGGTCCGTGCCTCGTTCTCTCAACATTTACTTGAGTTTCTCTTATCTTCGAATTATCTGTTCCTTCCTTTGAGTCGTGGCTTCTCTCGAGATGAGGGACCTTGAATTTATCCAGCGGCAGTGTCGTATGGAGATTTGCACGCAAACAGTCGAACCAACTCGTGGAGGACGAATGAAGGAGCTTCCGCGCCGAGCGTGTGCTAATCTCCATCTGTGTCGACTAATGTAATAACCTGGGGGCGGAATCAAAATACCTCTGAGTCTTCAATAACCCCCCATCAGACCCCATCCCCGTTGCTTCCACATCTACACTCAACATCAGGCAGAATCGGTGGCAGTTCCCAGATAATGCTTGAGCTCGCCCCTCAGTCCTCGCCGACTGCTAAAGTAGCTCCTGAGGACACTGTAGGGCAAACCTTCGATCTCGCCCTCTTCGGTGTTCATGAACTACAAGCCAACATTCTAACCTGCAAATTATTGACGAGTAGTTTTGCTGTTGCTCATAATGAGCCTCTCATCTTTGATATTGTTGTCCTCAAAAAATCCCTTCGCCTTTCCATTCTCATCTCCGAGCTCGAGGGAACCCCATTTAATCAGCTAGTACTTGAAGATGTAGTTCTCACTCGTCAGGTGCATAGGCTTATATTCTCCCTATGGAAACACACACTCACTCATTATATCAGAATTTTGTCATTCAAGGTGGACCTGGTGTGGGGCTTCACTTCAACGGGGTCCTTACTATCGATAAGACGTCTGGAGACCTCCACAATCTAGTATCCAATGTCCTAGGGTGCAAGAATCCTCGAATAGAGCTGTATTGTGGACTTGGCTATATTGCAACGTGGTCCCAGCGACCTCGAATCTCAAGTTTCACCCTCGAGGGCAACCTTTCCGATATCAATGTTGGCGACAAATTCAAGCTTACATCTATTGGTGTGAAACTGTTCGCATTCGAAACATCGGCGATATCTGCTCGTGGCACAGTCGACGGGCTCAAGATGAATGTAGGATTTGGAGTTTACGGTACAATGAGCATCTGTCTTCCGAGGGCAGATCACTCTGTCGATGTCGAGTTCTCCATGGAGAAAACCTCTTCATCTGTCCAGCTTTCCACAACAGCACATCTAGAATGGCGGGACGCATTCGGTCTTGTCGGTGTCACCGTATGTACCTTGAGCGATCAGTGTATCCTGCATAGTCTTGACGGACAAACGCTCCTTTCCAGCTCAACGAAGTCCAATTTAGTGCCATGATCGAGCTCGATCAGCCACTCTCGACGCAAATATTCGAGATCGACGCATTGTTCACGTTTGGTAACACCAAGCTCGCACTTGAGGGTGCATTCTCGCCGGGCGGAGATTTCTCCCTAGAGGCTGATATCGAAAACCTCGCATGGGATGACATCGAAATTTTATATTCCGCGCTTTTTGCTTCGAGCAAGGAGAAGCCTCCCCGCCCAGCCTTCGATTTCGAGTTACAACGTGGAGTCCTTATCATCTCTAATGCGGGTCTCAGTCTGACCGTCAGCCATCTATTGATCGGGGATTATTATGTGACGAGCGGGACCATTGCACTTGAAATGACCGGTATTCGTGTAGGCGGAGAGATAGCTGGCGATGCCCTTCACATTGGCAGCTTCACCATTTCGAACCCCAAACTTGCATTGGAGTGCTTCTATTTCAACGGCAAACCCGCGGCAGACCTCATCATCTCCGGCACCCTGCGTTGGGAAAACTTCAACTTCCATGTTTTCGTCCATGTCTATCCGCCGTCAGACAAAACAGAAACATACAATTTCACAATTTGTGGGAGTTTTATCCCCGAAGATCCTAAAGCGAGCCTTCGGTTTGGTCGCCTCATATCTCCTCTCGAAGGCACTGCATTTGGCGACATAACGCTTGACAACGCCGCACTCGTATACGCTTCTCAGGACAAGGCTGTTTTACCGAAGGGGATGGAGACACCGTATGAACTCCGTAAAGGTACACATATTCATGCTTCACGACGTGCGCATCTCTTACTTATCTGTGAGTGAAGGACTCTATATCTGCGCACAAATCGGGCACCTCGATGTCCTGGAGCCGTTCACTCCCCAAGGGGTATCTCCCAACCTCAAGCTATATGCCCGCTGGTCCAAAGGTGGCGAATTTGCCGTCAGTATTCAATCTGATGACCTGGCCATCAACCTCGGAGGGGATTTTACTTGTGATCCCCTCACATTTGACCTTGTACTAGGTAGCTCGCCAGCTATCCGAGCACGTTGTGGGTTCAAACTCATGCTTCAAGACCAAGAGCCTCTCAGTTTTACCCTCGCAGGAGAAGTCCATCCTTCGACCGGGGATATCGAATTATCAGCATCGATGAATGGATTGTGGGTAAACCCGTTTGACATTAGCCCTCAATTGCAAGTGGGAGATGCATTTGTCTCATTCAAGCTTCTCCATGGAGCTCCCTCTGCCATCATCGTCGGTGGTAGAATAAAAATCAATGACTCTGACATCCGCGTGACATTGGGGAAAGGTGCTACTCCAGATGGTGAGTCTAATTCCTATGATATAATATATACACTTGTTAACGAGGAAATGCAATTCAGAATTCTTTCTGAGTATGCATATCGAGAATATTGGGCCGAAGAAGATTGCTGGAATAGCAAACTCTCTTCTACAAGTGGAACTCCCTGAGGTTTGTTGTTCCTCCTTTTTATGGATTTTCCAGCTAAACCTCCTATCTAGCCTCCTGATGTCTTCTTCATTGCGGTTGCGGACCTTTACATATGCCCCAAAGATTTGCGAATAAATGGGCAGGCGTACTCGAGAGGGATCTCGTTCCGGTACGGCCAATCCTACAATTCACCATGCTCGTCCTGATTATTCTGTCCTCTCAAGTGCCAATATGTTTCTGTTCGGCAAGAACGTCGAAGCCCACTTTGAGCTCAGTGACTCTGGGTTCATGATTAAGGGTAGCATGGAACCATTCTCAATCGGCCCTCTGCGAGTATCAGGCAGCGGAGGAACCACGACCCACGCTGTATTCCAACTCGAGATTTTCAAGAACAGGCAATTCGGACATATTGATGGGGCCATATCCTTGGGAAATGTGTTGGAAGCGAAGATTCACTCTACGATCTCTCTGCTGCCTCACCTCTACTTTGATTTCACTTTCAGCCTTGCCATGTTTGGCGATTCTCTTGTCATCAATGTGGTCGCCCGGACCCTTCAACCCCTCAACCCGTCCAGTTGCGACATTTCTAATCAACGTTACTCGCTCCATGCGGACTTTGAGCAGCACCTACTGTCTCATATGCGCGGCTCGATCCATAAAGGCCTGCAAAAGTGTGCAGAGGAGCTACAGGCTAAAGCCGACTCGGCAAAGAAATGGGTTGCTGATACCCAGCGCGAATTCTCGGGTGCTCTTGATGAGCTCCGAGACCGCACCAACGACTGGAAATCGGGAGACGAGGGAAAACGCAACAAGTTCCTTGAGACGTTGAGTGCTCTCATTGAAACTCATATTCGACTCAATCCCAAAGACATGCCACCCGATGCCCCTGACCGAGTCCGCGAAGGCTTTCGTGCATACCACGATGCCAAAGACGGATGGGAATTACTCAATTATTCACTGAAAACAAGCCCCATCGCCGAACTGCGAGACACCCCTTTCGTGGGGAAGGCCATCGGATTTATTTGGGGTACCACTACTGCTATTGCCACGAACGTCAGCCCAGACTTGCGCGACGCGGTCAAAACAACTCAGCTAAAGTTTCTTCATACCCAAATGGAGGCTGTGGAATTAGTGATGAGCCTCCTCCCCACGGAAGCCCATCAATATCTGCGCCCTATGGCTGATGATGTGCGCAACAACCTTCGCCGCGAGGAAGCAAACAGCTCTCTTGACGACATTATTGAGGACTTGCGCGACGCCGCCGCCAATGTTATTGGCGATATCCTCGACGTACTTCTGGGGCTGATACAGGACATCTCAAAGGCCGTTGCACAGCTTTCCGTTTCAGTCATCACATTGGGTAACGGCATCAGTCAGGCGGCTCTCCGGTTCGCGGATGGTGTCATGATGAAGATCCTGTCGCTACTTGATATCAAGAGTATTGTGTTTGACGCGGAGATCGGTGCAGGAGATGTAATGTTGAAGTTCAGAGCCGCCGTTGTAGCAATCCTCAACGGCAAAGAGATTTCTTTCGTGGTAGAGTTCGAAGTTGGCGATCCAACAAAATTCATGCAGGCTGTTATTGACTAGTAAGTCCACTTCCTCTCTTACTCATCCCTTGGTGCTTGCTGATAGTTTTTCCTTCTCTAGTCTCACCACAGAGCTCAAAAAGCTCATCTAGCGTGTAAGATATTACCGTTCCGACGGCAGCCGCAACCAAGCCTGCACGACAATTACATCAACGATAGTAGCCAGGTGCCTGGCTGCGTCCGTGGCGATTTGCTTCACGCCATTGCCATAACCTCCGGCCGTCTCCCACAACCTTCCATCCAGTGTTATTATTGGATGAGCGAGACTCAAATGAAGAGAATAAAGTGTCGTTGTAGTTGACTATGAATACACATACACGTAAAGTTTGACAGGGAGCAAAAACGACGAAAGCAGTAACGAGTTGTTGACGAAGATATCATCACGCTTGACCGCCACGACGAGCAGCCTCAACTCCACCCGGGTGGCCGTGCAGAGGATGTGCCCCATGATCAACAGCTGCAGATAGGACATTGTTAATAAAGTTAAACGTCAGAATAAATGTAACGTGTTGTACACACCACGTTGGCGAGCTGCCAAAGCAGCCTTCTCAAGCTCCTCAGCCTTACCGACCTCTACCGCCTGCTTCTGCATCGCTTCGGACTCGCGTGCCTTGATGGCTGCCTGCTCAGAGAGCGAAAGCGAGTTGTGCGGGACGAGACCTGCACCACCGCCAGAAGTGTTCATGTTGGTACCAGTTCCAGAAGTGTTGGTGAGGTTATCGGTAGGAGGGGACATGGTGTTCGCATTGCGAGCGGGAGGGGCGGGTGCGGGGGTGTCAAAGCCCATAGCGTCGTACTCGGCCGTGTTGGTATTGTTACCTCCAAACTGGGTTCCCTGCTGCTGTCGGCGCATTTCTGCCTCACGCCCGAGACGATCGCCGTGCGACTGGGAGATGAAGCCGCCTGAGCCGGCGGGGCCGACTCCGGGCTGCTCCTGGCGAGGTGGACGAGTGTGAGTCTATGTTATGAAAGTACAATGACAGATCTCAATGGCCTGTCTTAACTTGCGGATTAATAATACATACGTTATCGTTGAAGCCTGGCTGCTCGTTGTACATCCCACCAGCTTGGGGACCTGCGCCACCGCCCATTGCGTTGTTATCGTAGTTGTCATAAGTGCCACCCATGTTGGTGTTAGTGTTGGTATTGGTCTGGGTGGCGTAGTCTGTGGATCGGACGTTCGGATCGGCAGCGTGGGGTACGCCGCGACTAGCCTCAGCGTCGTCGAACTTTGCAAGATTCTTGTGGCCAAACCCACCGTCTTGGGGGATGCCCTATGAGCGCGTCCGAGTACGAGGACCGATGTAAGTATTGGGCACAAGGACTAGGGGCGGCAAGCGGGAAAGCTCACGTTGATGTTACCGTCGGCGTCACCCTGGCGCATCTTGTTACGGAGGCTCTGCATATTGTGTGGAGATTGTAGTGGAAGGGAGTTGGTTTGATAAAGGGGGGTTAGGGATCAATGAGTCGCAAACTGCAGCCAAGGGATTTGGTTATATATGCGAGAGGGAGGCCGGATAATGCGTCACTATGATCAGAACAGAGTTATTGCTTTTGCGGAGTCGCGTCCCAAAGTAAGTTGGTGCGGGGGGTGGGTGAGCCTGACTGAGCGAGATAAGATTGCGTCACAGCAGCGCAACTCGAACATGTCAGACGTCATTCATGGGATGGGCGAATCGTGACATCGTTTGTCGAGTCGTGTGGTGATGGTGGATATTACTCAGTAAATTTCCCGAAAATTGTTACAGTATCTGGAGCGTGCATATTAGTTGTCCGCGTGGGACTAACCAACTCAACGTGGGGTCAATTTGCTCCATTGCAGCCAAAGTTTTTAGGCGCAGTAAATTGAGAATAGTATCTGAGAACGGTATTTACTATTCCCAAGGGAAGAGAAGTTGTCAGAAAAAGAAACCCCCATTACTCTGAGGGCCACAGACAGAGAGTGCGTGTAGGGGAGTGGTAGGTGAGGCGAGATCCATTGGCGTGACACAAATGTGACTCAAGTGACACGTGATTGTCAGGGTCACACGGCGATCATGGGGTGGTGTGCAACGCAAGGCCCTGTCTTCCACCACCACCACTAACTACTGACCACCTGGAAGCGTTCTTCGCGAGCGTTGGATCGTTACCAAGGAAATATCTATGTATCAGAGAACCCTCGCTACTGCGATCCATGTAATTCCCTCCCTTGCTTGATCTCCACGCATCTGCCTCGAGGCATGTCTGGCGGCTGGCTGCACGCCTCCGATGAGGGATCCCGATCCGAGAGAATTCTATCTAAAACCCTAATGACTTGAGTAAAAGAAGTAAATGGCGGCGAAAGTCATCAACGCCAACGAGGCACCCGATTGGCCCCCATTGTCCAATCAACGACAGCGTGGTTTGATCGCCTCACCCCCAGCGGAAGGTCCTCAAAAACTTCTGCCCGCCTCGCGTTTCTGTCGTGCTCCCTCGGTATATAAAATCGAGTTTTCGTTCGCTCTTTCTTCCCCTTTCCCTCAGAAACATCGACTCAATCCCTCTCGCACTAAAGCCCTCGCTCCTCACCACCGCCCCAGCTTCTCTCTATTCCCCATGGCTGATCTCATTATCGTACGTCACTAAACGTGCTCCCGTCTATGTCCGCAACAGATACTCAACGTGCTTCATCGTCGCCTTTGTCTCTCTCTAGCCCGGTGATGAAGTCTCCGTCCCCGTTTCGCCCTTTGGTTACCAGAAGGAGGGCACCGTCATCGGCCAATACGTCGACCACCTCGTGAGTTCCTCTGCGCCCTTTCCCACAATCACCCCCGTTCTGACCGTGTGCATCGTGCCTCGTGTTTTCTCCATCTCGCAGGGCCGACTGATCCTGAAGGTTCAGTTCGAGCCCAACAACTACTACAACGCGTGGTATGTGGTTTTGCTTCTTCGACAATTCGATCGTGTCCTCACTTTTTTCTCCCCCACGTTCCTTTTTGACGTTTTATAGGTACCCCACCGTCACCCGCATCAGGAGGACACGCACTGTCATCCACCCCATCCACACCCAGAAGACGATCGAGAAGCACGTCTACTACTAGAGTAGAGCTGAACATCGATCTTCTCTCGCATCTCACATCCCGCTCATATCACACCTGTCACCTCTCCCTCCCTTCTACCACGCTGCCCATGCCCTGGGTTAGCAGATCCCGCATTCCCACATTCTCGATAAATGCATGACCATGCCCATGCTTCCACCTGCATGCAAACGCTCCCTATGCAACGCCCTCATGTCCCATCATCCTCGGCCCTCGCGCACATCCCCACCCTTCCTCATCTGCATCATCGGTATGACCTTTGAACGCCATCCAATCACACAACACGCGCGCTCCTGTACTTCCCTTCCTTCTTCAACGCATTCGAGTTGGCTGGGCTAGCTCGTTGATATTACGATGCGTTGGTGAGGTACCGGGATGGACTTCCGGGCTGCTGTTACGGGAGCAAATGGTCGTTTGTAGCAATACCGATTCCCTGGTCTCTCTTCGCATTTTTCTGTTCTCCTCTCCCTGTGTATACATTACATCAAAGCATTTTACCCCTCGTGTACACTGTTATAGATCTGGCATCGACCATAATTCTCCCGCCTCTGATCCTTTGTTGTGTGTGCCTGCCGAAATCTAGTGTCTTGTGTGTGAAACTGGTATATCCTCCAAGCGAATGAGACCGGGGTCGTGTGGTATTTCAGGGTAAGAAAAAGCCTGGCATTAATAACGATTTCTGTCCCAAGATTGCGAGAAATAACATGCATCCGCGAGAGATGTAAGGGACGAAAGCGAAAAAAAACACCGTACATAGGTAGATGACAAGATATCCTCCCAGGGCAATATACAAGTAAAGGGATATAATGATCGACCATTTTTATTACAATGCGCGGGGGAGGAGAGGGGGGTAACACGATCCCAAACAAAAGCAGAAAAAAAAGCTCTAGATAGCTGCGAGTGAAATGATTAGATTAGGTAGAGCGATGTGACTAGTAAGACGATTTTACAGCTGGAGGTAAATGAGAAAAGCGTATAGTTAGTCAATATGCATGATTTGGATAGAGAGATGGCACTGACCATCAACGAGAGCTGTGATCCAAGCAATGAACGTCATGCTTGTTTCCTCTGGTAAGAACTGGTGACGGTTGAGCACGCCAGGCATGCCGAGTTCCTCCAATCGGGCACGATGTTCATTTGAACCGATGCTTGATGTGCCGTTAAGCCCCGCATGGTTACCGGCGTCGAGGTACTCATGGTGCGTGGTGGGGGCCCGGGACGACACAGTTGCAACCGAGTTGGCATGCCGCAGGTTCCGCGAGGAACGAGGAGAGTTCAACGAGTTGGATGACATGTGGCGGGTAGGAGCGGCTGCTCCCCATGTAGGTGCGTTTCGTGTGGCAATAGAGGAGACGATGGCGGCATTCGTCATAAGATCGCGATTGGTCATGTCTTCGAAAGACTGAGTGACAATCTCCAACAACGCATCAGAACTATCATAGGAGCAGAATAGAATAGAGTACTTTAGTAACGAAATCAACAGGAGGCAGCCAAAATTGTTTGGTTACTTACGCAAGGACCAAGGTCTCTGGGTAGACCTCTCCAGCTTGAGCAAGGAGATTGAATAAGAGTTCTTGTTCTCTTTCGCCCCCTGCTGTTCGGAGTATCATGATGATGAAGGTGATTGCAATGACGGCGCTGTCCTCGTCAGTTATCCCAAGCGCCTCGAAAGCCAAGCGCGGATGCTCGTGATCGCCCTCGAAGGAAGTGGCCCATGCCGAACTTGCGCCTCCCAGCCGCAAAAGCTCCACTAACCTTGCTGTTGTGACGCAAGTTGGCAAGAGAGCCAAGAAGTAGCCGAGGCCATCTCTTGATAATGATGATCGGCCGTTGATGATGACCCGATTTTCCCGATCTGAAGCGGATAGTTGAAGGAGGAGGCTGAGGAGTTGCGTGGTCGCTGGAATCGTTTCTTCGCGGCGCATCCCCCGGAAGAGCACAGTTGCGATAGAGATCGAGAAGGTAGACCGGTCATACGACAGGCCAGCGGCAAAGTTCACCTGTCCGACCTTGTCTTCAAGTTCTTCCGGAGCTTTGGCATATGCGAAAATGTCAACAAGAGGAAGCCCTTGCAACCCTGGTTTTGCCACCAGCGCTGCGATCAATCCATGCAGGAGCAGTGCGCTCTCCTTGAAGATGGGAGGGACAGCGCCATGCATGATTGAGAACACGATCCAGAGAAGAAGATGACCTTTGTTCCCCGTCTGCACGTTGCCATAAATCATCTTCTGGATGCATCGGAGCAGGTTCATCACAACGCGGTCCTCGCCATTGACCACACCTTCGATAGCGGCGAGGAATGACACCACAATTTGGTAGAAAAAGTCCTCGTCTGCACCCTCAGGCGCTACGAGTCCCAATGTGGCGAACCCCCTGGCGCGGACGAAGGAGTTTAGCTGGAATGCGCTTGCTGTCGTTAAACTCATCCAACGAGCTCTCCATGTGTTAGCAACGCCTTCGGGACGACGTTAGTACTGCGAGAACTATGGCCTTGGAGATGAAAAACATACCGACTGTCGGCGCCGCAAGTTTGATTGCCTGTAGGAGAATGCCAGACACCTCTTCCACAGACTCGAGTTCAGGGACGTCGATTAATCGATATTCGTTGTCATCCGGTGCGAGGCGGGCTAGCCCAAAGCACTTGAGAATCTCCACTGAGCTACACTTCTTAGCCAGTTCCAATAATCCCTGGTAACTTGGTTGATCGACTCTTGATGCGAGCAAAGAGTGAATGAAATTCGAAAGCATGCCGACCACGGCACTCCGGACAACAACACCACCAAGGAGCATCAAAGTGACGATGCTGTGGCAGATCTCCGGGACAAAGAAGGGTGTTTGTAGAGGCTGGCGCGGATTGAACAGAGCTGCGGCGAGGAGTCTTGCGAGTGTTGTCAATTTAGTGACAATGCGAGGTTCTGTCAGTGTGTTTGCGATCTCGACAACCTGATTGTCAAGCAAAGGAGTTAGCAAACAGTCCACCAGCAGAGACGTTGGAGCACTCACATTCCGCAGACGTGCGAGTAATTTGGCGCGAACGCTCATGCACGAGATCACAGAGAAGATTTCTGCAATCGCATGACACGTTTGGCTTTCAGCACCAGCATGAATGGCACAGTCTATCAGCTCCCCAGTAACGGGCCCTGAGAGAACGTGGGGTTCGAGTTTCGCAACTTCGGCCCACACTTTCTCAAAGATTACTTGAGCCAACTGGGAAACAAAGTGATAAGCGTTGAGAAAAACACGCGTCTGGGGGTGAATGGTCGTACCTCGCCATCAGCAACTGTGACGTCGATCAAGGCCCGAGTTGCTGATCTAAGGGATTCTCCCGAATCTTCAAAAAGCTTATGTGAGGGATCCGCCAAGTAGCGAAGGTTGTGAATCCAAGGGGTGATAAGCATGAGCACAGTGGTTCGGTGCCACCGCAATCGCTCCGCTCGCTGGACCTTCATATCCCCTTGGCTCATAACTGGGTATTTTTGACCCGTCCTGATCAGGTGACGGAATTCGTCTTCTGAGGAGGCCTGCTTCGCCGCGAATTTTCGAGTGATCTGTCCTCGTTGGACAACCCTAGACTCATAATATCCCCTGCGGAATTCTGAGATGAATGCGAGCGTCAAACTTGGGGCGCAAGCCGCAAATCGTTCGCTCAGATAGCTCGCGAAAGCGCTGGGATGAGGCGGCATATATCCGTCTGTAATGGATGTCAGCAGTTGGCAGCAGTCAGGTGAGCCTGAGACTCTCACTTCGAAGATCCAGTAACAGGGGGTCGGAGTAGCCAACGTGATCTGCCAACGCGCAAACCAGCGATAGGGTGGAATTTCGAACAGAAGATATCGGGTGACATAGGTTGACGAGGCCAATACTCAACAAGGTCGCGTGGGTATCGTCCTCAAGAATACGAGGATGCGGGAAGGGCTGAGGAATTTCCCGATGCTCTGTGCGGGCCTTGGCGATATGGAAGCACTAGATGATGGTCTTGAATGAGGGGAATATCAATAACACCAAACACACATACCTTGATCATTAGGTCACATCTCGAGGTTTTGAGCACAATACGATCATCACCGCGGCGGATCATCAACCGGTCAGGGTAGTTTTTCAAACGAATGATGTCGTCTACATGCTCATAGTCGATGAACTCGGTCAACTGGGCTTTGATCTCCCCGACCAGTATGTCTTTCGGAACCTAAAGTCATCATGAGTGACGATACAATAGGCAGGTTACCAAGGGCCATACGTTTATCACACGTAGATGTCGCTCTTCAAATGCAACGATAACATCGATTTCACGATCCAGCTCGTCCAGCATCTTTGCATCTGAGAAGTCAAGATCCTGGCCCAGGTCGAATTCTATAACGGAAGTGAGATAAAGAACCAACTGACACGAGGGGAATGCGCTCACCGAAGGGAGCTTCTCCATCGAGGATCAATTGTGGATGGGTTTCGTGGAATCTCTCTGATCGTGAAAGGGTTACTTGTACATCAACAGAAACCTCGCCGAAGCCTACAAGTGGTCAGTTCCAGCGCAAAATTACATGAGTAAGGAACTAACCCATCACGAGATGTTGCACCTTGCGCAAAAACTCTCGAGCCAGCCGATTGGGATTGAGAATTTCGAGGGAGACAATCGCCGAAAGTTGGTCAAAAGGTATCACATCAAAGAACTCTGCAATCCATGGGACGGGTAGATCCGACAAGAACGTGAACTTGGAGCAGTCAAGTATAACCTTGAAGGCTTTTGGGTCGGTCTCGTTCACAGTCTCGTTGGCCAACATCTGGTGACAGGAGCCTCAATAAAAGGACACAAGTTCTATGACGCCTGACTCACCGAGAGGATATGGTACCATAGAGCATGAGGCTCAAGTACTTCAGCATCGACCTGGTTGAGACGAAAAAGGAATGTCGCCTCATTGTCATTTGTCTCTTCTGGAACCAGAACAAAGAGATTTTCCACGCTTGTGATATCTCGGTTGGCGTTTCGCATGAGGAACTCCGCGAATCGTGGATGCTCGAAACCTGATTTCTTAGTGACAGTGGGGTATTTGGGAAGTGGGCCCAGGTCGACAAGAACAGAACATAGCTCATCCCAAGAAGCTTTGGCAATGTCCATAGCACGCCGACTTCGTCGAGATGCAAAAATCCCCCGGAAGCGAAGGACTGTTTGCCCAACAGCATCTGCGTGCGAGGCGAAGAACTGATGGCAAATGATATGGTCCGCCTCCTCATAGGGTGTTGAAAGTGGGGCATCGGGAGCGGGGCTATTCGGGGATGGTCGCTGTGACGCTCGAAGTTAATACGTGCAGTGCGCCAGCTAGAAACCACAAACGAACCGCTACAGTGTTCATGAAGTTCTTGACAGCAGGAACGTTCTCCTTGATGAATAGATTTAGCGGTACGAGATGCGACTCTCTAAATATTGAGTCCTAGTATAGAGTGAGTTTGATGGGGGTTAGGTTTGCACTGGAGCTCACATTTGCAAGATTTTGGATGATCTTTGCGATAAGCACAAGACCACGTCGCATGCTCAGGGCTCTTGATGGGGGTAGTTCAATGTCAATCTTTTCTGGGCCAATGATGGCAGGTGAGATAAATCTATGCGCGGTATGAGTAGCTGAACCACTCCATTAATAAAAATAACTCTCACCTCAAGAAGAGGAATGTTCCAATGGCCTGCTGGCGGTCGAGTTGTTGACCACTGCGTGGCCTCGCTCGCGCCCTGTGGGTGATAGAGGCGTCAAACACAACGATGGGGTGATGAGTAATGAGATAGTTACACTTGATCTGCCAGAAGGCCACAAACTTCTCGAATGAGGCTAATGGAGACGTCAGAACTATAATAGTTTCGCGATCTTGTAAAAACTTACGGTGGCACGGCATCCACAGAACCTATGAGCCGATTGAGGAAGGCTTGAGCGATCTCAAGAACATTTTTCGTATTTTGGGAGAGATCGCCTCCCCGATATGCCACATTCGGGTCAATATCATAGGAATGATCGGGTCGCTCGCTCAGCATGTCGATGAGGCTTCGGACAGTCGTTCTCAGATAGTCCGACCCGTACTTCTTACAGAAAGAAGCGAGCAGGATATTACGCATGTCGTTTGAACGGAAGAGGGTCGCAGCAGATTCTATGCATTATAGGTAAGTCCCGGTCACATCAAAAGCACTATCAATGCGCACCCGTGGCCGAGATCTCGTGGTCAATTGCAGCTTTGAGGAGCGGAATGAGGAG
This sequence comes from Clavulina sp. PMI_390, assembly GCA_015039315.1. Taxonomy (NCBI): domain Eukaryota; kingdom Fungi; phylum Basidiomycota; class Agaricomycetes; order Cantharellales; family Hydnaceae; genus Clavulina; species Clavulina sp. PMI_390. The sequence goes on along the minus strand of WIDE01000184.1, from coordinate 8,597 downwards.
AGCGCGAGTGTTCAAGACATTGAGCAAAAGGTAGCACTTTTCTTCAACTTCGTTTGCGGGGCAATTTTCAATTATCGCGAGGGCGAGGGGGTGTGATTCCTGAATGGAATATGAGCTTCCACTTTGCTCTGGGTAACGACGTAAAAATAATCCATACCTCCGGATTCTTTATCAACTGTATATTTCCAGTCAGCACCAGAGGTCAATTCTCTCGTGAAAGGGAGCTCACCTCGCAGAGATAGCTGAATCGACGAGCTACCTGACTGACACTGGTTGAGGACAGGTCCATTCGATTTTGAATGGCTCGCGCGAAAATTGTAATGAAGATCGACCGGATCTCTGGTTCCTCATGATAACAGAACGAGAGCGCTTCTGATAACCCTGCTACAGTGTTGTTCCTGAGGAGATTAGTGATGCCTTCGACGCTATGTGCCCAAAGAGAGGTCTCGTAGTCGGCTGGGATTGGGTTAAGGAGCTAGAGAAAAGCATTAGATGGGGATGGAGACAATATAACTCTTGGATCAACCTTGAGGATGTCCACTTCGCCCGCTTTCAAATGTCGATTACGGAGCCATCGTTCCAGTACCACCATGAAGACACTCAACTGGCGATGGAAGAGGCGCGAACGAACGTGGACAGTATCTACAGCACTGGTGAGACTGTCCACAGGTTTGAGTTGGACTTTACCAGCCAGAATAGCGATACATCGCAAGCAAGCTTGATCAAGTTGATGAATGATCTCGTGGTTTTTTTGCGCATGAATAGCTTGATACTGGATTATGAATCCATCAGCGCCTGTACGAGTAGAAGGACGATGATACATACAGGGACGGAATCAGACATCCAGCCTGAGATGAAGAGCAGCAGCACATTGTGTAAGAACTCTCGTTTACGATCGATCAACCAATGGTCGCGCTTCAGGAAACTCTCGACCATGGACACAAATCCTGCCTTGATGTTGAAAGCGGAGATGTTGTTCGAAGATCGATCGAGGTACCGAACGAGGCATTGTAGCATCCTTGAGAGGTCGAGTGGCTCTTCCATATTAGGCAGGTCACCCAAACGCTCAAAGATGCTTTTTAGAAGACTTGTGAACTACACAGTGGATCAGTATTGACCAAGGTATGATATGTCGGAGTAACAGACCTGCGTGATATGCATCTTGTACTTCTTGTCCCAAGGAGGCAGTTCGGGCTGGTTGAATTCTCCCGAAATCACCCTATGTGAGGTTTTAGCGATGTAACAGAATGTAATGGCAAGGGAACAAAATAGACAAACCCATCGAGTCTATAAAGAACTCTCGGATAAAATTGCGGGGACAACTCAGAGGATAGAGCTTCCAACGCGATGGCGTTCAGGTCTTGCGCTTCGTCTGTGGTAACCCATCGAACCAGCTGATCGAGATATCCGTCCACCATTTCCACGAATGGTGGAACATCTCCTTGTAGCCTCTGAGGAAGATGCTTGCGAGGGAAACCACGGGAGCCTTCAGCAAGGCAAGCCAACAGGGAGGTGAGGAACAGGGTGATATTGCGCCACTGGGCCCACAGCTCCACGAGATCCGGGCTCTTTGCGGACTCTGCGAAGCCGCCTTTGAGCCTGATCTTCTCTAGCAGTCGTGTCCAATGGCCATGAACTTCACGCCATGCCGCAACATAGACATGATTAGGGAAGGCTAGTCTTCGAATGGCTGCCCGAATACGCTTGTGCTGGACCTCCGCATCTACGAGCATCAACTAAGTAACGTGGAGAATGCCAACAACCAATAATTGGATAGGCAAGCTTACTCATCGCGTCCTGGCTACATCTGTAGAATTCTCGGTAGAGCTCGAGCCTCTCCTGGCCTTGCTCCTCGCTGAAGTACCTGTTCAGGTACGTAACCCCCAAGTCTTCGGCTCGGGCTATCAGACCAAGCATCTCGCATGACATGTTGAGGAATTCGGTCTCGAAGTAGGCCAGGTGTATCAACGCAATAATTTCAGTGGCTGTCACAATATAGTCGAAGAATGCGGTGTTCGTGATACCACGAGCATTTGCATGTGTCTGTGGAGAGGTTCAATGTGGTGATTATGGAAACGATCGTGGAACAACATTACCTCGTTATAGATGGCCCATCCGACCATACCGTGGACGTTGATCATGTCTAGAGGGTCAATAATTGGGAGCAAAGACTCCTCCTCGAAAAAGTGCGAAAGGATTGCCTTTGTCATGGGAGGGCTGGAAGACTGATCAATAGTAGATCCCAAAGCGCCGTAAGACACAAACTTACTTTAGTATAATAGCGATTCTCATCGCTTCGGGCGTCTCGACAGGTCTATCTTTATCGAGCATTTCCGTCAGGATAGAGAGCATATTACCTTGACAGGTAATCGCCATAGACAACCGAAGGGCATAATGAGTGCGAGGGTGCATCAATGAAGCAAGATCATCGGCCATAGTCCCTTGACCTTCGAGGCCGGAAACGAACATTCCTGGGTCTAATCGTTGCAGTGTCATGATAGAGAGAATGAGATGGTCTCGTTCATTGAGAGAGGGATCGGTGGTCCAATCGTCTACAACGCCAAGATTTGAACGAGACATCAGATCCTTGACTGGCTTTCCATCACCGCGTTGCTGGATTGCAAGCTGTTCTTCTCGTCAGCAACGTTAAGCGAGCTGCATAATGAGCAGAGAACATACTGCAAACATCTGCCTGATCTTAGGAGCAAATTGGTACATAGTACTGATTGGCTGGAACCAAGGGTATTTCCTAGACTGAGGGTGGTTCAGCGATCTTCCTAAACAAGAGCAGATGCAAAACTATTACCTCTACCACAACAGTCGTGAGGGCGTCAATGGCTGACAGCTTCACGGCATCGGCGGAGTTGATGTCGAGGCAACGTGCAAAGATTGCCGCTGCCTTATCATGATGATAGCGGTATGTGACAAACAGGATATCACACATGAGGGCAACGTTGATCTTGCGCGTCCAGTTGAGGAATGTATCATCTAGGCTCTCGCCAGGGCGCACGTAGAAATCCTGACATAGAGTTAGATCAGCAGTCTGCCCTAGAGAAGAAGGGCACATTGTACTGCTTACCAGGAGTTCCACAGAGATGTCGGAAGCATACGAATAGAGTGGGCTTGCGTGTAGAGTAGGAGAAAGAGTCGCTGCAGCTTTGCAGAAATCCACCAAGCACCCAGTTGCCAGCTCCGTTATTGCAGTAGGTGGTCTAACCATACTTCCGGTCATTGCAACTAAGAAATTCGACTACCAAAAGATATTGGCGGCGATCAGCTTCAGGATTGGCGGGTCTACAGACGATGAGTGATAGGGAACACTTGCCTTCTTCACCACTCGGTCGTACTCTGCTGATGAGGCCGTCAAAAGACGCTCCGGGCTAACGGCCAACAGAGTCACTAGCACAGGCCATGTAGTCCACTTATAGGAAGGATCTTGTTTACTCAAGGTGAGGAATCGCTCATACAGGCGCTCCGAGTTGCCATCAAATCGGATTTTCTCTGCAATAACGTCATGGAACTCTTGTGGGGAGAATCTACTCCAGTTCCGAAGGGCGCTTCGGAGCGCGCGAGCGACCACAGTCCAAACCTCCTGCGGCATGTTGATGAGCAGAGAGACCAACTCTGAGAAGAGAAACGCATGTAAGGACGAGGCTCTCTGTTATATGAGGTAAAATTGTGAACAAACCTTGCATGATTGCAATGAGTTTCACTCGAGTGAGAGCGCTATACTTGATCAAATTAAGGTCGACTATATGCTCTCTATCCTCAACCTGGGGAGCAGCATAATGCCGAATCGTCTTCTGGATTTTGAGGAGGACGACTGTCCAGTTCGAGGCGGATAGCTGCCAAACGACGCGGGATGCAAACGATTGGATAAGCCAGTGATACGTTTCGGGAGCCTTGGTGTGATGGAAGGAGGATGCAATGATGTCGAAAGCCGAGTCAGGGATTTGTTCATGGGGAGGGCGTTGTCGAATGCCCCTGTCAACATCCTTGGTGCGGAACACATGATCGAATCGATAAGCCGTGAAGGGGTACATGCTGTTCGACGACCGGGTGGTGTCTTCACGACCCCCTCTCAGATTGTAAACCTCCAGATCAGAGAATGTGCCGGTTCTCGTGTGTCCGCCGACGCGTGGACGGTTGATGACAACCTTGAAGCGGCGGAGTACCTGGACGATGACGCTAAGGATATAGGTCGCAACAGGCTTGTCAATTTCTGGAGGATCGATGTGGTTCCACACGCGATCTTGGACAGTCTTGTTGCGTCCCTGGAGTGCTGTGGTCACTGCGTAGTCCCAATTACGCGCCATCGTAACACAGAGAATTTTGAGGATGTAGAGAATGGACATGAGTTCCGGGATCGAGGCCTGAGTGGTTGGAGTGAGCTGAGAGTATACCAGCAGCACGTCAGTTCACAGTTTTGCTATTTTGGATAGAAGTGGCGAGCTGTACCTGGAGCAGGCCATGAAGGGTTTCACTCAGTGCCCAAGCAACTCTGTCGAGACGTTCTTTCCCCGTATCGACGAGCGTTTCAACGAGGTGCTGGAGAGCTGTATCTGTCTCCAACTCGAGAATCGTTCTACCAGAATTGGAAGGGAGCTATCAGGGGTAATAAGGTCAGCATTCCGGTCGGAAATGGCCGTTTTTTGTCGTTGCGGGGAAACTTGCCTGGTTGCGAATCTTTGTGACAAGAGAAGCTATAAGTCGTTCTTGCGGAGACTTTGCTTCGGGGAGGGGGTAACTAGAGCCATTGATGGTAGAGGGAAGGCTGTCGAGGGAGAGCTGCTCTTGGAAGTGAACAGATTCGGTGGAACGGTGGATAGGCCCTCGTTGCATGAGGATGGTCGAAGACGACACCGGGGTGTCACAAGTGCGAGTTCGTTTCAAATATTGGGAGCAGAGGGCGATGGGCGAGAAGGTCGACTAGATTTAGCATAGAGGGGTCGAGCGCGTCGACTAGTCTTGATAGCGCCTGCTCAGAACGAAAAATCAGGCGTCGCTGGTCGACTGCGAGGTTCTCATGTGGGCGGGACGGTTGGGCTCTGTTTCGGCCTATTGATTATTTGGGCACCACGAAGCCCAAGAAGCATTCCCATACAAAGCATTATTATTCCACGACACTTTGAAAGGGAGGCGGGATTTACGTCTCGACTTGATCACAGGCTCGCTGATCAATTGGCCGGCCTCAACAAGGCCTTAGCGTCGTATTCGCTGGAGGCAATAGACCATCCAGACGACAGGGTCTACCCCAGATCCCACGTGTAGGGTCGTCCATGTATCTGATCCCAAAGGTGGTTACGGGGCACATATTGATTAGCCATCTAGAGCCCCTCCGTGCGGTGGTGGGATACTCGATCTAGATTTATTAAATATTATATCGTTGTGCCTATTCGAGATCCTGCTCGACGCTCGCACCCTCGTCCAAATACCGATCCCAAAACCCTGCCGTCCCATTAGTCGGCGCAGCATACTTCTCCATGCCGAGGAGCTTTACCACAAGACTATAAAGCTCGACATTATTAAATGTGGGGATGACTTGAGGTTCTTTCCGGCGGTCAGGGTCTGATGGTGGTGGTGAGGATGAGGGCAGGGATTTGGCGGTAAAGAAGCGGGCAAGGGGGCCAGGGAGCATCTTTCGTACCCGCCTTAGCGTTAAAGCGGAAGCAAGACTGGGCCCATTCCTACGGACGAACAACTCTGCCTCTTCGCGTTCCAGTTGTCGTTTCTTGAGCGTGGTAGCAAACGGCCCGTCAGCAACAAACATCGCGTGCATCGATTGCTCTTCGTTGTCATATCCGTGATTCTATACAGCAACAGATATCAAGCAGTCAGGAGGGGTTCATGAGCGCGATGATCAAAGATGTAGGCTGTTGGCAGATCCTGGATAACTCACCCCCCTAGGCGTATAGGACCCCTTCATCTCAACTTTATGCTCATGCTGCGTCGTCAGAGCCCATCCAATCCTTGGGACAATATACAGTGGAGCGATCCTCTCGTTATTCTTCGGACTGAAATGATAACGCTCAGGCATGTTCTCCTCAGTGTAGACGTATAGTTGTGGAGGATTGGCAGTAGCAGGTGCAGACGTTTCCAGGCGATGGATGACATCCGTCATATTAGCTCCGGAGGACATCCGCAAGCCAACAGACGGCCAACCTAGAAGAAGTGAGGTATAGAAGAATCAATTGACGAGTCAGTATAGTTGAGACAGCAAGTTACGAGAAAGGCACAGACCATCTTCGTGCTCAATCTGGTCTGTATGATCCCTCCCCATAATATCGTCCATGTATACTAGCCTCGTATCGCTAGTATCAGTCATCCCATGATCGCTCACGAAAATGATATCGACGATGCTGGAGAGATTTCGCGCTTGGAGCGACGAGTGGACTGATTTTGCAAACTCGTCGACGTCCCGAAGTGCAGCCTAGAATTAAGCGGAGCAGGAAAAGGGTATTATGATATTGAGCGCCGGGCATATATGCAGAAAGGATTCACTGACGTTAACGATGGGATGATCAGGGCCGTATGTGTGCCCGACTTGATCGACATGCGGTTCGTAAGCTGCAGCGACGCAATCCGTATTGGTCAGAAACTGAGGTGATTTGGCTGTAAAGGGATCATACCGAGGATTAACTGCGGCCTCGTCTCGAATGGCAAGTCAATCCACTTCATGATCTGATCATGCTTCTCCTGAAGAGGCACTTTGTTCTGTAGAAGACATGGATCGTACATGAGTAAGGAACCTCCTACCACATCTAGACGCGTCCGAACCATGCTCGCTCACCTTCCAGGGGACAAAATATGTTGACTGGACACCGGAACTCGTCGTCCAGGGTCCAAGCCACATAAGGTTCGCTGTGGTGAGCCCAGCTTTCCATGCCGTTTCCCAGATCTAGAGGTGGGCCAAGGGCCAAAACGTGAGGAATGCGTGGAGTGATACGGGTACATAGCACACGTACCGGTTCGCCTCTCCACCAATGTGGTTGTCTTGCTATATGTGAATCACTATAATGGAACTGGGAGTCGGTCACTGGATCCCAAAAGTTCTGAACAGAGGAATCAATCGTACTGGTGAGCAAGGTGGTGTGGTTGACACAAGCGTTTAGAACGAGGTAGACACTTACGTTTGCAACAATTCCATGGGATTCTGCATAAAGCCCAGTCCTAAGCATGAAATGACGCGCGAGGCTGAATATATGCGATGGATAGGCTTATGACATTGAACCTACAGCATTGACCAATGATTGCTGGAGGGTACAGGGGAAGCAAGCGCAGCGTCATATTAGTTTTGGTCCTTTAGGCTCTATAGGGGAGACTGCTAACGGGAACGTCAACGTCTATGATATTCGAGAATTTATGATCAGCGCCCGAGCTGAGGTTGGACCAGGACCAAGGAGTTGCACTCACGGGAAAGATAGGCTTCATAGACTTTGCTCTTAGCCCTTTTTGGCTAATTTCTAGCAAGTGAGGAGTGATCCCGCGGTCGAGATAATCAGCTCTATGGGCGCGTACCAGACATTCGAGTCAGTTTCGATCCACACGCGCAGCATTTGACCCAAAGATAGACACACCTGAGTCCGTCGATCGACACCATCAGCACTGTCCTCCTAAATTGATGCGTCCCATTGCTCAGTATCACGTTATCTTCCATACCCCCGTGATGGCGAGTCGGAGACGTGAAGAATGCAGGGATGACTAGGAAGACCAGTGCAGCGAGCGACACGGCCGTGATGATAATCTTCTTGCTCCGTGGAGATATCCCATCGGCGAAGGCATTATGCTTTGAGCTGGCTCTAGAGTTCGCGAGGTCTCCTCGGCGTCGTCTGCCCTGCGTACGGCCAGTAGAGTCTAGTGATGATATGGGAAGGCCATCCGATTCTTTGGAGGGAGGTCCGGTGAGAAGAGCAGACGCTTCTGAAGTGACTATCAGATCCTCCTCATCTCCTTCGTTGTCTATGAACGCGTCCACTTCACGGTCAAGGTCGGCCCCTCTCAGTTCGTCGTCAATGCTACCCTCAGAGAGGTGTGAGGTGGAGGAGCTGGGGTATAGGGGCAAGGCGATAGCGCCGGGAGCCATCTTCTAGCAAGGGCTGGCCAACGCAGGTGGCTTCTAGGGATCAAAGAGAAGAAATATTCAAGATGTGGGCACTTTTGGCCAGCGAGAGTGGAGTTGTGGAGAAGGTTGCCGTGTGTGACTTGGAACAGAGATTTGCCATTTACGGCCCAGCGCTTCTGGAGGCTCCTGTGCTACATATCCCCCGACATTTATCGAGGGCTTCATTATAAACTACTAACGCTACTAGAATGTGGGTATGCTATTGTGGAAAGTTAAGTATTGGATATAACCAAATCTTTGCACTAGGTACTGATCTCGAGGTACATGTATGACTGGCATATCTGACGAGGTTGTGAAATAAACCCACTGTGACTGCACCCTTTTCACATATCTAAGGGGTTTGCAGCTTCGGAGTCATTCTATGGAAGAATATGATGAAAATTAGGTTGCCCATTCTTACAGTCAATACATTCGTGAGGTTGGCGAGTGAGGGTTCTTTCTGACTCTGCTGATGTTTCCTTCATCGATGCGATTC
>WIDE01000183.1:0-36935 GCA_015039315.1 Clavulina sp. PMI_390 | reverse complement strand
TCTCCCTTTGCGCCTGCCACCCAAGCTCTTCGTAGTGTTTCGGCATAAGGCACTAGTGCCCGCGACCCGCCTTGCACTGTGAAGTCCCCAAATCTCGCGAAGATAGTGAAGAGTTCTTCCGATGATACGATCCCCGGGGATCGTATCATGGGCCCCGTGAACGGCTACGAGTAGGACACGTTGAGGAGTGGGGGAGAGTAGAACGAATGTAAAGATTCGCGTTGGGTAGTGCATGATCCGTAAGAATGTTGATAACTGCGTCGAGGTGGGGGTCGTTGGTAGTGATCCATTTTGGGGGGGGGCGAGGCGGGGGAGGAACTGGTGGAAGGATCGGGGAGCTGCCATCGAATTGGGATCGTGAACGTCTCAGCTGCTTGGTCCATCGGTGTGGAGACCAATTCCACAAAGATTGAACCTATCGGCGCTCCAGCAGGCTTCTCGTCGTCTGAGCCGCGATTCACGGCTGTAGACTTTTGTGGTCGTGCCTAGCAGTCTTGCTCCGACTGCGAGAGTTATGTTCTCACCAACTCGTGACCACGAACTTCCAGTACCTTAGGCGGCTGAGGCCCAGTCGTCCTCACTCTTGCACCAACACCACCGTCCCGTTCCGCCTCGTTCCATCCGTCCAGGCTGGTCCCTAGCTCTCGGTCAACGTGCGCACTACCAGCCAATGGTTCTGGGCGCGAATACACGACCAATCCCTTGAAGTAATAAAGCTTGAACGCCTCGTATGCGACGCGAGGGAAGGTTGTCATTTACAAGCCAGCTAGTTCATGGAATCAATCAGTTCTCACTTATACATCTGGAGTGCCTTTGCTATAAATAAGCCATTCTCCCGCTCAACTGCTCGATACCTTACTCAGCTGCTCGGCCGCTCGGTGATGCTTGGTCACGCTCGCCGAGCAGAACCGAGCATAATGTGGTTTCATGATGCCCTTGGGAGTACTTATGTCCAGAGTGCCGCAGCGAGGTCGACCATTCGAAGGGTAAATGCAATGAACTGAGGCAAAGCCATATGCGCGCATGTCACCAGAGCAAGCGGTTATTTTGCCAATACATCGAGTTCGTGCCGCCTGAGGGACAGCGCCAAGCGGCTCGAGGGCGGTTTATGTCACTAGAGTGCACATGTGATAGCCTCCGATCGCTGAATTCTGGCGTCTAAGGGCACTAAGCAAGCCGCTTAATTGGGGAAGTATGATACCCAAGGACGAAATGTCACCAAAACGAAGAATAGAATCCAGAGGACCAGAACAATAGGCTAAGAAGTTAGATCCGGCATGAGGATATTATTCAGCATGACCAGCAGTGTGCCACTTGGCATGCTTGGCAGGATTCTCAAGCCGTTAGTGTTGTGGTCGAGACTCCCAAGCCAGAAGATATTTCAAACTGTGAGGACATATGGTCCTTGGAGAGGGTGGGCTCATGAGTCGTTCAAAAAGAATTAATAAGGGCTTAAGAAAGGGACTACACGCTCAATAGAGTGAAGGTAGAAGTTTTTAGGGGAAGCTAAGTAGACGACAACTACTCATAGCGGACGGCTCGATCTAAAGATCGACAGAACCCAGCAATGGGTCTTCTGATCCTCTGATAGCCCTTTCGCATTGGCTTTAGGAAACCCTTAGCTGCGCCAAGGAATTGATCCATGCAATTGCTTCTCAAATAGCGGTGAGTTCACATCTATGGGATATCTTCTTCAACGTGCACATGCCTCATGGTTTTGTGCGTGATCCAGAAAGGTAATGGTCATGACTCACGCCGAACTGTCTGTCGGACAACTCGATATGCCTAAATGTCTGATCATCATCGGAAGAAGCTATATCAATACTCGGATCTACCAGTAACCGTTGTTTCGGTTTCGGCTTCTTGGCTTACAACTCCTATAAAATCCTGCCGTTCCAGCGTCTCTGTTGCCTCCAAAACCCTCAATACTGGCCATTGTCATGCGCAAACATCTTTTTTACATCATTGTCATCACGAGCTCGTTCTCCGCGTTTGCTGACGCAGAGTTTACCGGCTATGTGCGTCCTCATTTGCATCGACGGTTGGGTTACGGCTTGACGCTCTTACTTCCGGGTCGACCGATTGTACGAATCGATTTGTTCTCGCTTCATGATGCAGTCAAGCGTGAAATGCATTGCGGGATGGGAATGGGTGTGTTATCCATTGTGCTAGGTCGTCGTGTCATTATGCTCACCACAAAATGAGGCTTCGGTCTCATGGCTCTTGTGCGCTTCCGGTACTCTCCTTCTCGTCCCTTGTTATTCTCCCTTGGATGTTGAGTCGCTAGGCTGTTAACACATTGCAGTAAGCACATTAGGAATCCAGCGTACACAGCTTCCACCCCTGTGCGAAAATTGAAGCCGAATGTCGCCCCATCTTACCTGCACACGCCTCGATCGTGATTGATCTCATCCTGGGAACACTACTATTACCTTGTTCTCCACCCCAGGCAAAACCCATGCGTCGTACGCTCCCCTGTCTATTATACAGTATTCTCTTTTTCGTGCCAACCTGAAGATCTTTCCCACTTCATATTTCTTTCGCCTGACGGACCATATACTATTCAGATTACTGCATACTTACAAGCGCAATGCGCGAATGGAAGTAAGTGGGTTTAGGCCGATAAATCCTTGATGAAAACTAAAATTTAGCCTCGCAAATCTTGCAGCATTCACCATGGATCCGCTTCCAGATGGGTATCATTATAGCGGCCCAACCAATGATACGTCCACGCAAAACCCTTGTGAGCAATCTATCCAACCAGGGTGTTGCATATTGCCACAATTACCTCAACTTTTACAGGTGTTTGTTCAACACCCGTCTACATGCTCGATTCAGCCTGCGGTGCCTGCCAGAACCGTAGATATATATCGTGGACATCGTTCTCTCGATTCTGTCCGACCAATATGGTTTCTCCAGAGGGACAATACAACCCCATCATTCCCCTGGGGACGAGAGTGCCCGCCTACGCGTTCCTGAACCCTAGTCGTTACGAGGATTATTTCAATCCCGCCGCGGCTCGCCAATTAATAGGCGAGTAAAATGCCTAAGCAATAAGCGCTATGCTAAACTATTTTTCGTATGACCCAAACTGGCACTGATGCTCTATCTTTGCATTAAATACCGTTCGCCAACGTCGGCTCTCCCCATCCCTGAACACCATCCATTCGTGATACGTCCATATGGGACTTCTATCATATACACAGGCCTGTCAGAGAGCAGGCAAATGATGCCGAGCCCTACGACTTCCAGGAGCAGCACCATTTCAACACCTGATACAATCACAATGTCATCAACGACGTCAATCACTGTCACAACTACCTCCACCACAACCTCTAGTGGAAGCGAGATCTCGAATATCGGTGCCATTGTAGGCGGTATATTAGGGGGGGTGCTGGGTTTAGGTTTGCTCGTCCTGCTTGTGCTCCAGCTCATTCGCCGGAATAACAAGCTGGCTTTGGCGGCCGATGCCAAGGGTATGAACTCGAGATCTGGAGGTGGGAAGATCCATCCCCTGACTGTGTATGAGCTGACTGCGCCTAACCACGGTCGTCGGTCAGGCTATGTCCGCTTTCAGGATAAGGCCATCCCAATGCCGACTGTGATGAAGGATGGGGCGGTTGCCCAAGAATACCATGCGTATGTCCAGATGCTTTTTGTCCATCAATGCAATGAGTACTAACCAGACACGTAAAATGTCACGAAAATCCTCCAACCATTTTTTGGTTGCTTTTTTGGTTGGCGGGCTTTTGGACCCTTTTTTTTTTCCCGTTAGATACGACTCTGTTGGTTAGTCTGGTGTGCCCGAGGTTGAGGTTGCAGAGCTGATTCTCTGATTGGAGATGTCCGAGAAACTTCTGAACGCTTCTTCATGTGAGACCCCTCATTACCTTTCCGTTTTTTCTTTGTACGTCAAGCAAATCTACTGCTATTCCAACCACATACGCTCAAGCGGTGCTTGTGAACATCCTCATACTTGCTCGCTTTTGCCAGCAAGACTACCATGTATTCTACGTTGGGCTTTCTTCAAGGCCGCGATCGGTAAACCTGAGTGTTTCAATCCGAGAACCTATCTCCGTGGGGAATTGCCTTCAGAAAGCGCCGATTATCAGCTCAAGATAATAGGCTTGTTCCTGAAAAATATTTGGTCGTAATCTATCTCAAATGAAAGCTTGCCCTCTATTAAGTTGTTGATAAGGTACAATACCCGACTTATGAAAATCTACTCATCCGTCCACTTTCAAATGTTTGTAACAGTCACCTCGATGAATCAAATGCGGCAGGATAGCGTGCAGAAGAGGTTGAAATCTCATTTCAATCAAATGGATCAGAAGGTCATTTCTGATTTCCAGGTATTCTAAGCTACAACAGAGCAAACGACCTGAAATCCAAATACAACCCCTTCCAAGCCCCTTGGTGGATGCCATCTGCCCGGACAACCCTGCTAGTCGGCTCTAGGTTTCGTGAGTGGTACCAGTAGCCTGAATACGAGCAGTACCGCCTCACAAATCCAAATGTTTCCTGTCCATGGCTCGTCCCCTTGAACAACAAGCACATGGATAACATGGAAGATCGCTGTTCACATTTATGTGAGGCTTCTTATACGAGGCAGAGGTGACTGCCGCAGAAGAGGGGAAGCTCGGAAAGAACTCAAAGGGGATTACATGAGGCGCAAATTACTTAATAGAGGAATCACGAAAGATAAGGGAGGGAACAAAGCGACCAGAGAAAATTTCCATCACAGCCGTGCTTCACTCTTGTGGTAGTCGGCTCCCTCGCCCTGTGAGGTACGCCAAACCATTAGGATCGCCCAACAAAGGCCAACTGAGGGGGCCGAACCTTCCATATCACTTCTTCCTGCCAAGCCTTCAAATATCAACGAGGGTCACCTGTATGAGGCATCTCTGTCAACCCTCCTTACGTGGTGCATTATTCACAGATTGAATACGAGAGACGACGGTGGAAAAGCCGTTTTACAACTCCCTGCGCCGAAATTGTCTGATCGCCATTGGAAAATTCATGATACTTTCGGATCTACTGCTGCCCGTCGGTCTGAATTTGAGATGTCAGAGGCACGATTCTTACAAAACCCTGCATCCTAGCGTCTCTCTCTCCTCTGCTGCCATCAAACTTAGCTACCACCATGTATCAAACGTTGGTCTCTATCGCTGTCCTCACTTGTTCATTCTTGGCGATTGTTAGTGCACAGGTTACTGGCTTTGTGAGTAATCTTCAGTTCCGACGGTTGGGTGACGGCTTGATGTCTTGTTCCCAGGCCTAGTGGGCACAAAAGCTGATGTACTCTCAATACCTTTATGAAATAGTCGAGCGTGCATTGTATTTCCGGATGGGAATGGGTACGTGCACGGGCTGCGAGCTCTCTTGGAGCCGTGCTGAACACGACATGCTGTCTGATTTCTGTTTCGTGTTTGTGTTCTGCTTTCAACACACCCCGCCCCCCTCCATATCGACCACGATTCTACCCTGGATACTGAATCTATAGGCTAACAATACTTTGCAGTAAGCACGTCATCAAACAGTTTAATTTTTGGTGAAGAATGAACAGAATTCCCCCCTCTCTGGTATGTGTGTACCATTTTATGGCATCATTAATTCCGCCCCGCAACCCCCCGCTCCTTCCATCCGCTTGATACTAGGCAAAACCCCTGTTTGGTACGCTCTTCTGTGTCTTACATGAGATGATTTATTTTGATGGAAAATGTGATAATCTTTTTTAACCCCTGGCCAATCGTGCCGCATATAGATCGCCGCATATCTGCGAGCACAATGTGGAGATGGGAGTAAGCGAATTACGCACATGTTATCTGTCACAGAACCTAACAGCAACGTTTAGCATGCACGGTGGATCCACTTCCGGAAGGATATGGCTACGTCGGCCCAACAAATGATACCGCAACCCAGGATCCTTGTAAGCAATTTGATTCCATCCGGCCCTTGCCCATAGCTATACTTACCTTTGCTTCCGCGAGGTATTTGCTCGACCCCCTTGTACATCCTCGTCTCGGCCTGCGGTGCCTGCCAGAATCGTACTTATATCTCGTGGACGGCCTGGTCACAATTCTGCCCAACTAATATAATTCCCCCAGAAGGACAGTATGACGCTATTATCCCTGCGGGAACGAGAGTGCCCGCGTATGTTTTCTTGAAGCCGAGCTACTATGGCGATTACTTCAATCCCGCCGCAGCTCGACAATTGGGAGGTGAGCAAAAAATATGAACCTGGGGCATTAATCTCATTCGTCTTCATGTATGACCGCTTGTTGGTACTGATACTTGACCATTAACTTGAACATGCTCCATCGATGTCGACTTTGCACGCGTGGATGCATTCTACATGTGTCTCTCCGTTAAGACTTTCCCGAAAGTACACATGTATTCCCAACCACCACGATGACGTCTTCCGCATGGTCCACAACGGATACACGGTACACGACAGTAACATGGTCCACGACATCAACCGACCCCTCTAGCACGTCTTCTCGTGGAAGCGGGGGAGGTAAGGGCTCGAACTTGGGTGCCATCGTAGGTGGTGTTTTGGGTGGAGTACTGGGTTTGGGGTCCCTCATCCTACTTGGGTTCTGGATCATTCGCCATCAGAATGGATCGGCTCTGACTGGAAGCTCATACATGTACGCGGCACAGCGCCCTACGAGTTTTCCTGAAATGGCTGCAGCCAGTCACGGCGGTGGGCCAGGCTACATTCCGACTCAGCATCCGGGCGGTTATGGACAAAGAAACCATGAGTATGTCCGATTATTTACTGCTCAGCGATGTTATACATACTGAGGGGAATTTTCAATTGCCTCTAACACCATAATGGCCATACAATCATTTCCCGATTTATTGCTTGGGGTCGCTTAGCCCAAGAGCTGTCGCTTCCACCTCCCCTACACACAGCCCACCAAGCTACTCTGATAGGCCCGAGTTTTGATCAAAGGTTGAACTTGGTAGTGCACTCGTCGAGAATGATGTGGAATCGCTTCCGAGAGTTGTGAGAGTAGGGTAGACCGACAGGCCCACACGTCAGCTATCCAATACAGTTCTTTTGTCCCCCATACATTTCTGAATTCATCTGCCCCCTGTATGACGTTCGAATCTTGATCGTTAGGGGAGTCTGATTCGATAAATAAGCTTGATTTGGCCAATTACAGACATATTTTTCCGCTTTTGGGTTCTGGAAGCAACGTACCTGTTTTGCTTTATCTCACTTTTTGAACGAAGCAACTTCTGCTCACAATCAGGAATATCACCCCCGGAGGGGGGGGGGGGGGGGGTGGAGTGCCTCCCCTGCTTCTTTCGACTGTTGTGTATCGCGGTGTGGATCCACCTTCTTCAACCTGGCGGCGGGTGCTCGCCAATGAAAGTCAACGTGCATTGTGACGGGTTACTACCAGTGCTGCCGCTGTGGCGGTTCTGATATGGCCTCACCTCATGATTAGTTCATAATGTAGTCTTTCTTTTCAGTGTAACACATGTTCTTTGTACTATGGAGAGGAGATCTCGCCGCTATGCACAGGTAATAATGCTCATAACATGTGATGAATGCCATGTACTCAGTGTTCAGAGTTCAGACGGCAAACCATTTGCTTATAATTCTCCCGATCGCCCTAGTCCGAGCGGGGAGCAACCCGTTTCACGTCTATTCCGTATTTGATAATGATCCGCCTGTGACAGAAGAGGGAGTGGTCGATTGTCACCATCACCCCCCCCCTCCTCCTGGCACAAATCGGCATCGACCCAAAGGGTAAGGTGAGAGTCTCTTTGGGGCGGAGGATAGAATATTCCATTTTAATTTCTTTTGAATATTTTCATTTAGGTAAGTCCAAGGACTTATGACAGAGAGAGCCATTGCCGCTGGTATGAAGGTATCGGAAATCGCTGCTTGTACTCTATTCACGTGTCAAGTTGATAAACCAATTCACGGTAAAGAGTCGGACATACGGTACCCGCTTCAAAGCTTTGACTTCTGGACACCCGAAATGCCTCTTCTATGTGATTGGGGGGTTAGGAATACAATAATCACGAGAACACGCTCCTTTCCTCAGATGGAAGGGCTTGTCAGAGTGCCTGTTGTCAATCCTGAGTACCATTGCACCGCTTGATGGAAATACAGCCAAAGAGTCTTCATTGTCATTCACGACATTTACGCGATCTTGGGATAGCCTTCTTCACTTGGCGTCAGCGTATTCTTAAATGTATCAAAGAATGGATCTACCAACTGGGGATAATTATGTAAAATGAATTTGCCCTACAACCGCTGCTTCCCGGCTATCCTTCTTGAATGGTCGTGATAGTGCTTGCGGTGAATTATGGGTTACAGCCCCAGGTTTGGGAGAAGCTGCATTCCAGTTCTAAATAAATGGAAATGATTACATTCCGGATTTTTAGCTTTTCTGAGCTACAACGAACCCCTGACACTGGAAGGAAAACCAAGGGAAATTTTGGAAGTTCTGACATCTTATGCTCTTCTCACGCTCCCCGACGGCCGCCATTTATCCAGATGACCCCACTTGCCCGCTGCGGCTTTTTCATCATAGATGAAACCAGGAGGCGCAGATGATAGGTATGCAAGCGACGCAGCTGCCCGATTCCACATATCTCCTGCCCATGGCGCGTCCCCTGGAACGAAACGCGCACGAACAGCATGGAAAACGCGCTCTTCAGCATACTCGGATGTGAGAAAAAACGTGAGACTTATAGCAAGAGTCAGGATTGACAATCGCTCAATACGAGAAGCCGACCTGGCCACACACGTAAGATGAGTACTAGACCTGGGAGCCGGCGAAGGGGCTGTGGCCTGAGCGCCAATGAGCGCTAGGTTATTTTCCTTCGCACCAGCCGCCCATTGCGCTCTGATATGCTTTATGTAGCGTGTCAGTGCATGCGACCCGCCCTGTGAGGTAAAATCCGCAAAATTGGCAAAGATCTTGCAGAAAGCTTCATCTGATGACACATCCATGATACGGTCCCCGTGAACGGCTGCAAGCAGGGCATGCCGGGAAGTGGGAGAGAGCAGAAGTATTGTAAAAATCCGCGGCGAAGAGTACGTGATCCGCAATGATGCCGACGACTGCGTCGAAGCAGAAGTCGTTTGTAATGATTCTCCAGATCGTAGGGGTGACGAAGATGCCAAGACAGCGGAAGAAGTGGTGGAGGAACTAGAGAGCTGAGATTGAATTGGAATTGTGAAAATCTCAGCTGGTTCGCCTATCCGCGTGGAAACTAATTCCACAACAAAGGTGTTGGCCGATAATCCCATGGATTTATCCCCATCGGAGTCATTATCGATCGCCGTGGATTCAAATGATGAGGCTGAAGAGCCTCGAACGAGCTCCAGCTGCGAGAGGTACGCTCTCACCAACTCGTGCCCGCGCAATTCCAGTGCTTTAGGCGGCTGAGTCCCGATCGTCCTTATCCTTGCACCAACATCGCCTTCCCGTTCCACCTCATTCCATCCGTCCATCTCAATCGTTGGTTCTCGATCAACGTCTGCACTGCCAGCCACTGGTTCCGGGCGCGAATACACGTCCAAACCCTTGAAGTAATGGAGCTTGAACGCCTCGTATGCGATGCGAGGGAAGGTCATGAAGAGTATAAGCGGAGCGTGGAGGAGTGATAGGGCGAGGGTACGTGGGGAGAGTGGTGTCGACTGGATAGCGCGATGCAAAGCCATGAATTTTTTCTCCTTCGATGTCTTCTCTTCGCCATTCGACTCCGATTGAGCTAAAGTCGAGTCGATCACATACGTGATTTTCACGCTCACTCGTGGAGCTTCCGGGCTAGTATCGTGATGCTCATTTGGTATAATGTTAGGTCGGCGCGGGATTCTCCAGTGTGGGTGGTGGGGTGGATACTGAGGAGCGTTGATGGAGCACACGTAATGCCCTTTGCGGTCGTTGAAAGGAGAGACATGGAATTGGCGTGGAATAGTCCACTGATGAGCGAACCTGCACGTCGTCGTCGGCGAGTGAGGGAATGGAGATAAATTTGTGGTCGAAAATGTTGTTCAAAGAGTTCATGAGCGTGATTGATGGCTGGGGAAGGGGGATCAATGCGTACCCGTGCTGCCGTTCTTCGTCTGGATCTTCACGATTGCCCACCTCAAGGAAGTAGACGTGACGCTCACCGAAAGTATTGTGAACCTGTAAATGTAGTGGAAACGAGTTTCGAGTGGATCAATTAATACAAGTGAGAGGTCGGTGAAGAAAAGTGGGGGCATACCTCGAGGACTACCAGCAGTAGAGGCGCGTTTTCCTCACTGACTACCTGCTCGTAGCAGAAGTGCACCGTAAGAGGGTTAATGCCCGCAAAGCCTAAGAAGCTAGGCATAGTCATCGTCCAGATCTCGCCTATCCTAGCCGCAATACCCGGCGACAGCTGAGTAGACCCTTCAGGGAAGGATGGGGTGGAAGCCAGCTCCACGAGCTCAAGAATTTTATCCACAATCGAGTTGAGTTCTGAGGATTGAGTGTTGGAATGGGAATGCGAGGACTGTTGAAGGTAACTTTCTCCTTGAAGCGAGGTCAGGCACCACCACCCCGCGCCACGCAGTTTAGGATTCCACGCAAAGAGCTTGAACTTCTTCGCCACCCATCCGAGCCCCCAGGCCCAGGCAGGAATAGGGATGTTCATATCAAGTTCTCCTCGCTCGAGTGCTCGTAGTGAGACGAGGAAACTAAACGTAGGGTAGGTAAAGGCATGGTGGGAGGGGGAAGGGAGATAGCGCACGTGAGATGTTGAGCCGTTGATGATGTACGCAGAGCCTTCGAGAGCGAAGTGCGGTAGAGCGGTGGTTGAAGTGGGAGGTGGTGAGGGCAACGACGGAGGGGAGAACAGAATCGGCAGTATGACGACGGGAATGACGATGACGATAAACACGAGGACAGCGCCAGTGGCAAGGGTCCAGAGGAAGAAGTTGAGGTACGCCATGTTCTAATAGAGGTTTGATAGATTGTAGGTTCGCAATCGTGCTGTTGCGTTGCAGAGTGAATGGACGGAGGCTAGAAGCCTGCACCTTTTTCAGGTCCGTTCAGTTGAGCGCCAATGTGAATGTTGTGTGGTTTGGGAGTTGAGGGTTTTAGGAGAAGTTGGGGAGCAGTGGACGACGATCAGGTTCGGTTGCTCAGCGTTGGGAGGTCCTCCTACAATCTGACCAGCCAGGGTTGCCATGTAGAGAGAGTCAGCAAAGTGATCGGAATATGGCCGAGGAATGTAAGAACACACCGCTTCAGCTACTTGAATATGAGCCTGCTCATCTGCACGAAATACAGTGTGTCTACCCTCGTCCGTCTCACCGACGTCGGTTCACACAAGGCGTCACGCCGATTTGTTGACGCCGAGCGACATCGGCCAAACAAAATCCCAACCCTCGCCCCAAGCAGAGCCCAACGGCTGTATTTGATTGATCATCTATTACTTGACTAGAACGAACAAATAGTATCTATTTATTTTTCTGGAGCCGGAAATCCTCAGAGATATGGAGGACTCACAGCAAGATAGCGTGGCCCAAGGAGTAAGTCACAATCGTCAGGCTTAGCTACTTGTGCGAGGGGTCGACCTTCTGTACTGTGAACGCCCCAGTTTATCCAACACTACTATGGCGACTCAACCGGAGCTGATGCACTCTCCAAACTTTATGTACGCTTGGGATAACACTTGATGCTACATTTGCTGAGCATCCATGCGCCGTAATTGCATCAGCGTGATGAATCAACGCTTTCTTGGGAGGGTCGAAAGGTTCGGGGTGGTAGTGGCATCGTCGAGAAGCTCTCTGTACGTCGCATTATACTCGTTCTCTGACGGATGTCCGATTCCAACTTGCTGACGACGAAATCCCTTAGAAACACTTACATATGATTCGAAGAGTTCTGACTACTGACATTCATCCTACACGAAATGGAGGGTTTATAGCAGTGGTCACTGGTAGCGTGGTGAGTCAATAACTCTATTTGGGCGAGTATGCATAGCCGAGTTGACCCTCATTCCCCCTTTCACGATCTCCCCCAAACTCTAGTTTGAAAGCGACGCTCCTCCCTTGTTTTTCAGCGAAACTTTTGAGCTGGTACTTGATCAAGCTAGTGCTTACTATGTGTATGTCCTCTTATCATTTGTCGCGTACTAGTCTAATAAGGCCATAACACCATCTGAAAAGCGCAAACCAAATCCTCCGTTTCTCGGAAGATGAATAAGGGGTCACAACTATATGATCTTCCCCCAAGATTCTTCAAGATACACTTCTTGAAACACGAAGAATACTGTTGTAGGATACTACAGTCAATCTCCCCGATCCCTCCGAAGAAGATTTCGTAATGCAACAAGAATCATGGCAGTTCTTCCACAATCACTTGACGGTTATCACCTCGTTGATTATTCTTCGAATGGTGTTCTCAGACGTTGGCGTGATGTGACCCAGCTGGCATCCCCGACCACATCCAGTCTGTCTCATCGCGGAACCAGTTCTTATTCTGGATGCTATTCATTCACTTTGGCTGAGAGTAGCGTGAGGGTCCTTGGTGCCTTGGAGACGATCACTCGATTCACTAGATCGCAGCCGCCACCACCGGCATTAATTTCCGTACCTACTCATGAAGGCTATGCCACATGGATCGCCAATGAGGACTTTCCATATAACTTGGCGTGTGCGATCTGCACCTCTTCTCGCCGCTCATGCCCTCCATCGACTTCCACGTCGATATCCATATGCTCTCCTTTCTCCTCTCCGCTCGATAGCATAGACCTCGCTCCTAAGCCAACACTTTTCTCACCAGCTGAACCACTGGACTCTGAAGCTCGGTGAGTCAGATGGATCTCGTCGTGGTGAGCACTGTGCTTCTCGATGTTCGGTGCGGAAACGTCTCACCGTTTATTTGGTTCTAGGATGCTTTTCTTGCCGTTGGAGTCGAGCCTCCTATAGCTTCCCATCATGCCAAAACACCTTCCCAAATCTCTCGTACCCACACGGGACTATCCATTCGATCAACATCATCGAACATCCTCTTCCCTGTTGCAGGAGTAAAAGAGCTCTCAATAAGCGACTTCTGCGCATATGTTGGCGAGCGCCAAACTCTTCAACGCGCAGAGATCGTTTCTGTCGAGTGCTATTCCCAAATTATCGGCGTAGTGAAGCACCGTTTTGTCGTGCTCGAGCTCTTTCGTCAAGGCCGGCAGAATATATGGCTACGTCTCGACCGTCGTCGTGGGAAAGGAGTGTCGATCCTGCGGTTTGTGGTGTCTCGAGGAAACACGTTGGCTAATGATATCGTAAGTCTGAGTTCTGATAATTTGCGACTGATAGATAGCTTTTGGCTCAACTTCGCCAATTTTAGGCTTCGCTTTCGAGCTCCAAAACGAGACTAGTCTCCAAAGCGACGCTAGAAGATGCTCGAACGCTGGATCGTCCTGTACTACTTGCCGATCTCAGTCGTCTCCTCATGATCATCAGCGAGGAGCTTGAGGAATATAATATCTGGCCGGTTAGAGTTGCTATCTCATCATCGCCGCTAGTAGCTCACGATCATGATTAGGAAAATTGCTGGTTCTTTTCGTCTCTGATTCAGCAACATCTTGCCGGAGCTGCCGAAGCCGGCTGGTCCTCTTCAAGAGCAAAAACTATCAAACATATTGAAATGGGCGAGGCTATCCGTCGCGCTGTCTTTGCCAGATATCGCGAACCAGACGGCCATAAATCTATCCCATCGCTTACACACTGTCTCAGCGAACTTGAGAAGATAGACTCTATCCTTCTTCTGCCAAGGTGAGTACGTCATTCATTGGGGGCTGTACCGTTAACGAGTTGATGTTTCCTAGAAAGACATAAAAAGGCTCTACCCCGTTCGCACGGATGGAAACCAGAAAATTACGCCGAATGGAACGAACGAGACTTCCATAACACCTTGCACCGTGTAGGGCATGCGTTTTCCCTCCACGGATCGGCTGATAGGGTGATGGCTGTCCTCACCCACGCTCGCCGCATCGTCCTAAGGGCATATACAGAGAATGACGCGGCCCTTGAGATCGCTGATCTCTCCTCCCTCGAGAGAATGGCACTCTACTTTGATTGTGGATATGACGAAGCTGTCCGAGCACTACAGCGCAGTGTCCAGCTCTTCCATGCGTTGGACCCTCAGAACAGCGTCCGCGTTCCTCATGGTCTACTTAAATGCCTTGACAGACTGGCCCTGTCACTTATGAATATAGGAACAACACCATTAGCTCTAGAAGCTGTGCTTGATGCCGTGAAGTGCCCTGAGGAAGGCGATTGGCGCTTTGGCTCAGGTGTAGATGCAGACGACACATGGCAGCCTGAGTTTTTCACCAACTCTCTGGCCCACCCCACACAGATTTACTGCCTGTCCAAACGGTTTAGGGATGCCCGCATGGAAGGCGTACATTTGAGCGTGCAAGCGTGCAAGCGTGGCCTTCCGTTCTAGCCCATCAATTGACTCGGCCCTTTCATTCTCATTTGTACCGGAGCTGTATGAGGAATTGCTGGTAGGACGGGTTAGGTGGCCAAAAAAGGTAGATAATCGGGTAATATGTGCTCGATAGATGAATGGAGAGACATAAACTTCTAGGTTGACGGGACTGGGTTCCAATTACGAACACACAGTGGCAAAATACCCGCTTGTGACCTGTTTCCCCAGCGGTTACTAAACCCCTACCTGTGTGGACAAAGTATAGCTTCAGGCTGTCGCGTGTTGCTTAGATATGCGTCTTTCACTCAGAACTGAATAAAACACAGGTTTGTGACAGATTGTTTTGATGCCGCGCGTCAAACTGTCTGTGTCCAGCTGGAGGCACGCGGCAAACATGATGCACTGATGAAGTAATGCACTGCCTTTGTATTTGGCTCCGACCTTCTCCCCCTCTCCTTTCCTCCAGTTATACGCTAAATACTCATAACGTCCTGGACAAAACCCGCTTATTTGCTGGAATCTTTCAGCGTCACACGCCCAAATCGTTGAGTTCGCGCCTGAAATTAGTCTCCTCTGGATTGTGCCATCTGGCGAAGCAGCGGTTTCGTCTCTTCCACTCTATGGACCCTCTGGTGGTAAGCTAATAGCATCTCTATTTTATGCCTCTTCGTCATGTAACACCATCATTGTCAGAATGAATTCTTTACTGTCCCCGAGTTGACCGACCCACGCAGTGAAGCCCAGACTTCTCGACCATCATCACCCGCATTCTCTTGGAGATCCGTTGTATCCGCGTCGCCTCAATTGTTTCTCCCAAGCTCTGGGGTAATAGAACTGACCTTGAGCGATTTTTGCAATTATGTGGACGAACATCCGTCCCTCAAGAAAGCAAATATTCTATCCGTTGAGGGGTATTGCGAACGTACATTGGGGGTTCTCCATCGCTTTGTTATTATCGAGCTTTCTCGTGCCAAGCAACGCGAAATCTGGCTACGCCTCGATCGAAGACCAGAGCGTGGGGTATCCATCTTGAAGTTCTTGAGGGCTTTCGGGACGACCAAGGCGAATGATAGGGTATGTCACAATTGATATTTTTCTGTTACCATAGGTTTAAAATTCAGAACCACCCACAGGCATCGCTATCAAGTATGAAAACGACCTTGATCGGCGAGGCAACGCGCGAGCATTCTCACACTCTGGAATTACCAACTTCTCTTGCTGATTTGAATCGCCTCCTCCACATTATCGGCGACGAACTGAAAACATATTGCTTTTGGCCAGTGAGTATGAGTCTGTGTGATATTAGCTATATCTTGAATGACATATGCCATCACCAAGCAGAACTGCTGGTTTTTCTGTTCCCTTGTTGAACAGCACCTTACTGCCGCTGAGGAGGGATGGTTCCTCCATACAACCCATGGCCTGAAACATCTCAAAATGGGTACGGATATCCGGAGCAAGGTATCTGCGCGGTATTGGGATCGCAACCGCCTAGTTCACACAGTCCCGAGTGATGCGAACCCAGAAGGTAACAGCGACACATCCCGCCCAAACGACGCGAATATCACGAAAAAGGAAAGGAAAAGGGAAAGGAACAGGGAGAGGAAAAGGGAAAGAAAAAGGAACGCACAGCAGCCATCAAGCGATGGCGACGCTCCTTGCCAACCCACCCTACCGCCCACAGACTCACTGGATGATCGCGAGTGCCAGCTTGTTATTAAGCTCCCAGCAAATTCCTTGCCACCTTGGATTATCTCAAGAGAAGCAACACACGAAATCAACGAGATGCTGGCAGCCAAAGGAATCCTCACCAGAGTGGTTGCTGTGAAGGCATCTAATCGAGATAATCCGATCCTGTTGACGCGCCGGAAGGACCGAGCCGAGGATCTACTTCCAGTGAAATATGAAGTCGCAAGCATCCTCCTAAAGAACAGCAAAATCTCACCTGCATCTTGCAAGCTGCTCGTTAATTGGGCGCAATATCGAGTCAAGATCAATTTTGTCCCTTTGAGAGATCGAGTTGGGAAAGAATACTCGGCATCAGAAGCTTGGTTAGATATCCAAGACAACAACAGTGTGATCCAAAGCCTCCAGCCAATTGATGGGCCAGAGTGGATCGTCCCTAGGTTGCGGCGGCAGGCCGTTGAAAAGAATAGAGGGAGCTTCTGGGTTGGATTCAAAGACCCTGCACCAGCTCAATGGCTGCTTCATAAGCGTCAAGTGCTCTGCTTTGGGGCTATAGTCGAGGTCAGAGAGTATGAGGATCGTTCGGTGATAAAAGGCAGGGACAAATCGAGCCAAAACCAAGCCAATAACTTGGAGGGCGGAGATATTAACACTGATGGAGGTGGTAACATTAACATGGAGACGGCACCAATCCACTAATGTGCTTACTGATCCGTGGCCGCAAATTGATCTCGATATTTCATGTGATATAATATTGTGGTATTCCAGAGCCTGGAGGAGCTTTTTGATTCTAGTATTTGGGGCAGTGGTCATAGGGGTGATGTCGAGAGTGCATGCTTGGGATACTGAGCCCCACTGATGTATCCAGATCAGACTATTTTATCTGGAGCTCCAGATATTTTATTCCGGATTACCAGGTAAACTATCCAGTGCAACAAAACACCGCGGACGCTCTAGCTCTGATTCCACTACGTCCTTTCACTCCGGATGATTTATCCGGAAATTGCAGAATCCTGAAATAAGTGGATGTAAGCTGATGCACTGGTAGATGAAGCATTTGTTCTATTCTTTGGCTGAATCTATTGTCTTTTTGTGATAAATAGGAGAAACGCGAGAAGTTTCTACCGTATGTACCCATTAGCAAAACACTTGCCGCCACCTCCAGCCGAAGGCATCCTCCACCATCAAGGACACGTAGAATTTCTGAGAGAAGAGTGTGAGATCTGGGATCGAGACCCAACTCCTCGGAGTCGGAGGGCAGATTGTGGATAATACTGACAGTCCGCCATGGTCAATCAGGGTGTCTCTCCAGACCACTTAGAAGAGCTCACTATCAGTAACTATCTGATTGGAATATACTATCTCATGGTTGCAGACAGAATCAAGGCCGCGGTTCACAAGAGGCAATGCAACAAATTTGAGGAAGAGGGATCCAAGGTAGCCTTGACCGGATGCCGCAGCCTCGAATGGGTTTTCGGACATAAAGCGCAGAACTTTTGGACGGATTAAAGAGCCGCAAGCATAGTTTTGATATTGGTGTTGAAGGACATCCGTAGTAAGGGAGGTAGACACACAGCCGCTACCGTACTCTCCGAAAAGGCCTCTCCTACAGCCGTAACATGTTCATGTGCACAAGA
Organism: Clavulina sp. PMI_390; assembly: GCA_015039315.1. Taxonomy (NCBI): domain Eukaryota; kingdom Fungi; phylum Basidiomycota; class Agaricomycetes; order Cantharellales; family Hydnaceae; genus Clavulina; species Clavulina sp. PMI_390. The sequence continues at coordinate 19,177 of WIDE01000183.1, read as the reverse complement.
AAGTCGCTGCAGCAGTACTTCAACGTGTTCTTCATATCCCAGTGGTCTCGTTGAGCAAATCTCTCGAGGTGCATGACGGCTGGACAAAACCTAAATCGGCAACCATGTCATTTGAAATACACTCTTCCGTGCCTGTCTCCTCTGACCCCCGCCATACCACACCATTTGCTCACCGAGATTTGGAACACGTATCACAGTGAGCAGCTTTTATCGACTCACTTGCTCCTTTCTCTAGCATCCCCGAAGCCTCACACAGCACCTTCACTCACCACGGTTCTTGGCGACTACCTCCAGTGTCTGACTAGTTACTGTTATGGACCCTCTCGTGGTAGGTCCCGAGAAGCTCTTAGTCTCATTACACTCACCAATCTCACCATTGTTTGAGTGTAGGATGAGTTCTTTACTGTGTCGATACCGATCGATCCTCGCACTCAGATCTCTCCTCTGCCTCGTCCCTCGTCCTCTCAACATCGTAAATCTATATTGGGGTCGACTTCTAATATCTTCGTGCCCGGCTTTGGAGTGATTGGACTTTCGCTGAATGGCTTCTGCAGCTGTGTGGATGAAAGCCCATCGCTCAGCGAAGCAAGCATCCTCTCCATTGAGGGGTATCGTCAACGGGCCGGGGTTGTCGTTCATCGGTTTGTTGTCATCGAGCTTGCCCGCGAAGAACAACATAATGTCTGGCTACGGCTTGATCGCCGACTAGAGCGCGGCATATCATCGTGGAATCTCATCAAGGCATCCGGAGCAACGAAGGCTAATGACAGAGTAGGTTGAACCGCATATGGTCAACGAAGCGACATTCACCAAACATTCCACTTTATTACAGGCTTCGCTCTCTGGCTCCAAAGAAAGGCTGGTTAGTGACGCGACATACGAAAACTCTCGCGTTTTGGATCGTCCACCTCGTTTGGCTGACCTGAGTCGCCTCCTCCGCATCATTAACGAGGAGCTACAAACGTACAGTATCTGGCCGGTGAGTTACTGGGTGGGATCGTTCTGCATTAGAGAGTCCTTCCATGCGATTGCTCATGCTATTCATTAGGAGAACTGCTGGTTCTTCTGTTCTCTTCTGCAACAGCATCTTGCCGCCGCCCAGGATGGGTGGTTCGTCCATGCAACCCGGAATGTGAGACACATCGAGATGGGTAACACCGTTCGAAGTAATGTTTTTGCTCGGTACTGGGATGGGAATCATCCAGCTCGCCGAGACTCTGCTGTACCCCCTCCACTCCCTCCTAAAACCCAACCGACTCTGATGAAGGAAAGCTCTTATTTTACTCCAAAATCTGATTCCACCATCGAAGCTATTGAGACTTCGGCCTTCGCCCAGTCTGATGATGAGTATACTGCACTGGAGTTCAATCTCGCGTCCCTTCACCTACAGGAAGGAACGCGGCGGGCTGCTGAGCCCCCTCCCCCCTCTTTGCGACCAGCGTTCCCGCCGCCTCGGTCGGAACAACGTCCTGGGAACTTGCTTCCTCAATCAGCTTATCCATCAACCAAAGCGAGAGAAGCAATGAAGAAGCCGCGGTCGACGACTCACAATGCGCCTCTGCCTCCCTATTCACCTCCACGCACCCACGGAAGTCCGTCAGTCACTGGGAACCGCTTTGGTGACGAAAAGGATCGAAAAGTTGGTGTATCACTCTTGCGAACGCTCAATATGATTGAGCGACTTGAGTGGCTTCTCCCACAAACGCAGAAGCTGTTGACCCAGGCCCAGGTATGTCGAGAAATGTCTCTAATCACAAATTGGATTACTGAAGCATCATACTCGCTTACGCTTAGAAATACGCAAAAGATGTTTATCTCTCCTATCATCCCAGCGAACATCGACCCGCTGATCCGGCCTTGAGATCTAAATTGCAACAGTTCAGCGAGACTTTGTACGAATTGTGTTGTACAATTTTGGATTCCGCACCATCTGACGCAGTTCTCGACGTGGTGCGACATGCTCGACGGATTGCCCTCCGAGCTTATGAAGGGAACGCGCTGTCCACAGAGCTTGCGAAGCTATTCCGCACCGAGGGTTCTATCCTCTACGACGCTCAACGTTATGACGAGGCTATCAACGCACTTCGACAGAGTTACCAGCTCTACCATCAGTTAGATCCTCTCAGCAACGTCACCATTCTCAAAGGTCTCATATACTCGCTTAGTATTCTATCTTGGACCAATCTCAAGCAAGGTGACCCTACCTCTGCGCTGAAGTATACCCATCGTGCGGTATACTGGGCAGAGGAGGGTAACCGGCGCTTTGGTTCGACACCGGATGAGCCGTGGCACGCATCGTTGCTACCAGATGCTCTCGCCACCCTGACACAAGCTTACTGTGCTCTGGGCCAGTTTGAGAATGCGCTCATGTATGGGAGGCGGGCCGCACAGCTCGCACGGGAGGTCTTTCGCTCTTACGAGGAAGATCAAACGGCAGATACGTTCGGTTATGCGCTCGAGTGGTACGAGCAGGCTTTGATTGGAGCCAGCCTATACGGTTCCGATGATTTCGATCAGTCGTGCTCCCCTAGAGAGTGGAGGGCGATGCGGGGTCAACTCGACCAGTCTTGTAACAGCTACACATATGTTGTGCAGAAAGTTGACGCCCTCAACGCCGCTTTGGACCAAATCCTGTATCCCCGACGCCAACTCTGATTGCCCTCCCCTGAGGAGATCCTTCATTGCCCTCAACTGTTGTTGGAAATGACAGCGCGAGTGCTAGTGCCTCCGGTCAAGTTTCCCGACGCTGTCAGTCTTGAGCAGTAGTCCATCATCAAGATCACATTGAGCCCATGCCGTTCTACATTTGCTAACCAGAACAGGTCCCACTGGCCTGGAAGGAACGGGCAAGGCGAAAGCCGCTTCCAAGCGGATTTCGATTCCGCCCATGTTACGACTATGAAGTTGATTGGGATGGGTTCGACAATGGCTGTTGGTTGGCGTCACATGCTCGTCGGCCTGATCATCCGATCGTGCAAGGCACAAGCTTGTGCTCAGGTTTTCGGTCATTGACATAGTTTACCATCGCAATCATGTCCAATGATTTCCATCTCTCCCCTCATCAAGCCCCTTTGATGGTTATTATGGGCAAGTAGGTTTTGAATACGGCGGAACTATTACCGATAATGTGGTTTCGGGCTGTGTCTCGAACACGTGATGAACATCCTCGGGCTGGGGTCGCGCTGTCCAAGAAAGTTTCTTAGAAAAGATTCGTATCCAGATCCTAATATTATCTAAGTACCGCCTCGCATAGCGGTACCTGTCATAAACCTCCCACGTCGGCCACTTAAGGATCCATGATCAGAGGATCGTGCCTGATCCCGTACTTCATCCTCTCCCCCCTCTCTGTAGGACCCTCTTCTGGCAAAGACGACGAAGTTATTGCACTTCCTCTCTGTTCATCCTGGTTCTACAACTGGTGAACGCCGGCGGAACCGTTCACTTTTGCTTAAGCGATGGCCCAGAATAAGGGAAAACCTGCTGGCCCCTCTTCTGCCGCTCTGCCCCTCCGAGGATTGGTCACTTCCGCACCTCAGTTCACCGTACCTACTTCCGAGGCAATTGAAATGTCCCTTGAAGGGTTCTGCAATTGTGTGGACGAATATGAAGGGTTGAAGGAAGCAGCCATAACCACTGCTGAATTATATTGTACGAAACGGAGGGTTGTCCATCGCTTTGTTGTGATGGAACTCTCTCTTGCCAACCAGCCTAGCTTCTGGCTACGTCTCGACCGACGACCGGACAGTGAGGTGTCCTCGCTAAAATTTCTCAAGGCGTCGGGCGAAACAAAGGCCAATGATAAGGTTCGGTGAAATTTTCCTTCTTTGAGGAACTAACTTGTTGATGCTCAAAAACAACAGGCATTACTTTCTGGCACGAAGGAAAAGCTTGTTACGGATGCAAAGTTGGAAGTTTCGCGTAGACTCGATCATAAACCTCTCTTGGCAGACCTCAATCGTCTCCTCCGCATTATGATCGAGGAGCTGCAGAGTTATGGTGTATGGCCAGTGAGTGCGAGATTACCCCAAAGTCGTTTTGTATACGCTCAAGCTCAAGATCGATTTCGTTCCCTCTTTGCCAGAAGAACTGTTGGTTTTTCTGTTCTCTGATCATGCAGCACTTTTCTGCCATTGAAGATGGGTCTTCCGTGGGATCAAATCGTGATATACCGCATGGAGATATGGGGGAGGCTATTAGAAACAAGATCTTTGCACGATATCGAGCTGGTAGCCAGGCAGCGCTCGGACCCACCGCCTCCACTGCCTCAGATCCACACCACCTCCTACCAATTTCAGACATGACGACATCTACTGACTGTTCATCCGATCTTTGTGATGGCAGTGACGTCTCTCCCGTCGTGCCAAGCACTAGAGCTAGTCGTAATATTGCTCATATTCTTCGTCGCAGCCAAAAAGCACACGAGAAACTTACTCCTTCCACAGGAGTTCCAAGTGGGAAATCATCCACTAGAGGGGATAGGTATACGGAACTACTTCCTTTGCAGCTCAACTCTTCATCGCACGCCCAAGAACCAGTGGCACGTCTGGCGCATGCCTCTCTTTCTAAACCCTCCACTTCACGTCCTATAATTGCCTCACCGAATCATGCACTTGATGAGCTGCTTGATTCGATGCGATCACACGACAACAACTATTCGAACGTAGCGCGATTCTTTCTAGAAGCCCTTGCCGCGTTGGAGCAATCGTTTTTTATATCAATTCCAATGGAGGCTCACGAGAGCTTTACTCTTACCAATGTACGCCTGCATTTTCCTACTCATGGTTACGTCACTAAATAGTCTCATGCTCCACCAGCAAGCCGCAAACAAATTACTTCTTTTCCACTTCTTCAAATCCATCAACAAGAGTGACGCTCTGAACGCTCTGAATGGCAAGGCTCACATGAGAAAACTCTACGAGTCCTTGAACCGTTTACTGTGCACACTCTCCGAGTTTTCATGCCCCTTGGAGGTCTTCTATCTCGTATCGGGCGCTCATCAGATCCTCCCAGCCGTTTGCTCAGGATATGAGATGGACCGTGAGCACGCACAGCTCCTCTATTTAGAAGGACTTATGCGTTCATGCCACGACATTGATAAAGCTATACGTGCCATCCAGCTCAGTATCCAGCACTGCTCCGAAAAGTTAGACGCCAACGACATCTTGGCTGTTGAAATTTTTATTCGATGCCACAACACGTTGGCGTCCACGCATCTTCGTGAGGGAAATGCATCATTATCTCTGCAACATGCGCTCGAGGCAGTGCGATTGGCTGAACACGCGATTCAAGGCTGGGCCACCGCACCAAACGGAAATCTGGGTTGGCCCCGACAGATTCTCATCGACGGTATGATCAATGCGATGGCAGCCCACTATGATTTGAAGGAGTTTGCACCTACTCATCTTTATGGGAGAAAAGCTGTGTTAGCTGCGAGGGAGCTCTTCCGTTTATTCCCTTCCAAAGAATTGGCTGATGCATTCGGGTGGTCGTTGCAACTCTACGAAGCGCTGCTGCGCGAGTTAGTACCAGAACGCTTCAACGACTTTGATACCATGTGCTCACAAGCAGAGTGGAAGGCTATGCTCGCTCAGCTGGACCCTGCACGGGAGATCCGCAAGTATATAGCCAGTAAGATTATGCGGAATTCTTGGCGCACCAGTCCGAGCGTACAACAACGTCACAGCTATGGTAGAGAGAGGCTGACTCAAGAGTTTAGTCGGCGTGGAGGGTTTCAATGATTCCGGCATTGGGGAGTATGAGGTTCATACTACGCCTGGTGCTAACGATTGATTCATGGACTGACTGTAGTAAATAGGATATAATTCATACTATTATATAGAACAATACCACAGATACGCGATAACTAGCCTCAATCCGAGACCTAGTCAGGGAAAGAACAGAAGTGGGACCAAAACAAAGTGACAAGTCAGCAATGAGATGAGCGAGAGACTAGTCAACCGTAGCGAAAGAGCGAGCGATCGGATAGGAGAATATAGGAGAGAAGGGTGGTTGTGCGCGTAGATGAGCCCAATGTAGCCGGGAAAGAGTGACCATCAGGACGACAACCACCGCCTGAACCTCGGTCACCTTTGCAAGTGTCTATGCTCCAACCTCCATGCGATGAGGTTACAGCATATTGTAAGTTCTGATACCGCCTTTACAATGGCTGGACCTGTTGGGCGGCAAAGTGTGCAAGTGAATAGGATATCGGCCAGTATCAAGCATAACACGGAAGATAACGACTGGCGGACGTACATAGTCAAGATCCACATTGTCTCGTCGATTCGTTCGCGCTAGTCGTCAAAAATATCCACAATCTGGTCGCCGCTCTCGTCCCTAGCCCTCTTTCCGCATCAACAACCGAAGCTATTGAAAGGGCTGAGATAGCATGGCCTAGAGATCTATAAAGAAAGACGCCGAATGACTTTTTTACGATGAGATGTTTAATATTAGGATCACAGGAAATGAAAGGAGTCAGATGGGGTGATGGTGTAGAGCAATGCGTCCGCAACCCACAGGCTAACCGGAGCAACGGCCACCCCAAGGTTGATTCATGAATGTTACAACACTTAGCTGGCGTATTGGGATCATATGACCGAGCTCATACGCTATAGTAGCGCCGGTGGCGGCAGCGGTGGTATTGGTGTACCTTGTGTGAATGTGTCGTGGTTCGTATCGTGGCACAAGGCTGCATAGAGATGTGCAGTGCCACGGGCAAGTGAATCTGTGAAGGGGCTTGCACAGGAGAATGGACCATGGAAATGCGGCGAAGAGGCAGGCGCAATTCGAGAATATATTCGGAGCTATTCCAGAGCACAGCGTAATTCCATACGACGGTCCTATGGAGTGGACACCGAGGATCGTCGGGTTCGTTCCTGAGAGGCGAGTGGACGCTAGGAGTAGTCATGGGCTGTGGGTGGATATTAAGACCACCTAGGGGAGTCTGGGTATCACACAACAGGGGTGTTTAGCCGCACCCAGCAGCTGAGGTGAATGTTCATTGGTGGTGGGTTTCAGCTGCCATCGTCAAAACACGCAACAACAAATGCTCCATTTCGGATCCGCCACTCAGGCATTCTCATCCCCAAGACACTATTGCACATGCGTACCTAGAAAATCCTTTCCCTTTCCCTATATGCTACACTAAAGGTTTCAAACTCGTCGAGTTTCTAATGCTCCACGGATAATGGTAAAAGCCGGAACAGTCGCTATCAATGAGGCTGTTCTCGTTGCTATGCGAAGGCCCTCAGAGTGCTCACGCTCGTCTTCGGTCTTGACTCTTCCTCGCATCCATCGTCTTCCTCTCTGGAGCACCATTAAACCTCACGTGTAACTCAGCCGAACCACGCTCTGTGTTGACGCGCAGGTCTTGTTTCTGTCCCCGACAGACCATTCCCATTGTCATACTCCTACTAAATCAATGGACCCCATTGTGGTAAGGGCTCTGCTCCGCACCACCCGGCACTATCTTACTGTGGCCTTGGCCGCTCGTTAGGATGACTTTCTGATTGTCGACATTGACCCACCAGAGCCGCTCTCCACACCAGATACCATTCCAATATCACGCACCGAAACACGGCTCTCAATCCGATCCATATCGTCAAACATCTTCCTTCCCACCACGGGAGCAATTGAACTGTCACTGAGTGAATTCTGTGCATATGTTGATGAGCGACGATCCCTTCAACGAGCAACGATCGTTGCAGTTGAGGGTTATCACCAAACGATTGGTATCGTGAAGCATCGTTTTGCGCTCCTTGAAATCTCTCGGAAGGCTCAGAAGAATATCTGGCTACGCCTTGATCGTCGGCGGGGCAAAGGCGTCTCCGTTCTGCGGTTTGTGGCGGCGCGGGGAAAGACGATGGCGAATGATGTTGTAGGTGCCAAGCAAGGAGTATCACTTGCTGAAAAACCCCGTTTGACACTTTGAATAAAGGCTTCACTTTCGGGTACAAAGGCAAGACTTATCAGTCAAGCAACGCTCGAAGGCTCTTGGGTGCTGGAGAAACGACCTTCATTGGCTGATCTGAACCGTCTCCTCACCATCATTACTGAGGAGCTCGAGATTTACAATCTTTGGCCAGTGTGTAGGATTTTATCGTCCTTTCCACAAATAACTCAATGTGGCTGCTAGGAAAACTGCTGGTTTTTCTCATCGCTCGTCCAGCAGCACCTGACAGTGACCCCCGACTTCGAGCCACTGTCCTCGTCATCTATGAGCGTAAAATATCTTGAGATGGGTGCAACCATCCGTGATAGAGTGTTTGCGCGATACCATGCGGAAGAGGACCAGAAATCAGGGGCTGCGCTCCTTCGAACGCTGGTTACCCTTCAACGAATCGATTCTCTTTCCTCTGTTTCCAAAAAGGCACTATCTACGGCTCAGGTATGGATTCTTTTAAAGCTTCACCTCATTATTCTTATGCAATATGTTTATTAGGAGCTGTTGGAAGGGGTTTACCTCGTGAAATCCGATAATTGGGGGGCTTCGACAATTTCAAGCGTACCCAGCAAACTAAGACCGCTATATATGGCCTTATATAACGTAGCCTCAAGTCTTATAAATGATCCGTACACTGATGAGATCTTGCTCGTCATCGCCCACGCTCGCCGCGTTCTCCCCAGACTCCACGGAGAATTAGACGTGAATGGAGAGCTGGTGGGTCTTTTGTTTCTAGAGGGCTATGCTCTCTATGCGGCTCTTCGCTATATGGATGCCGTGAGCAAACTACAGGATGCTGTCCGATTCTGCTACGTGGAGGCAGATGGTCTCAACAGCATACCAACCTTTGAAACCCTTGTCGATTCACACATCATCCTGTCCTGGGCGCATGTAGAGCACGGAGAAGCGGCGTTGGCTGTGGAGCAGGGGCTTGAGGCAGTCCGACTAGCCGAAGACGGAGCCCGACGTTTTGGCTCTGCTAGTGACGCAGAATGGCCCAAAGAGCTTCTACCAAAGTCTCTAAGCGCGCTTTCAATCGCCTACTATGACTCGAAACAATTTGAGCGCTCCTGTGTCTACTCGAGACAAGCGGCCGAGCTCGCAAGAGCTGATTTTGGGTCACTTCCCTCACGCAACACTGCACGCGCATTTGGGCTGGCACTCAAGGCGTACGAGAGATCGTTGATGGGGCTAGGAGTTGCCAAGGATAAGGCGCTGGACGGGGTCTGTTCATCAACGGAATGGAGAGATTTACTAGCCTTGCTTGACGAGAGAGTGGGCTCGTATGAATTCGTACTAAGGAAGGTTGAGGCTCTCGACGCATCTCCATAGCAATTCAATATTCTATGTCGTGGACGACCTCATTGAGATTTGAACTTTAAGGCTATTGAAATTCGACTGGGGACAGAAATGCATAAACCGAGCTGGCAGGGGGGTGCGAGGGAACGAGCGACGTCCGTAATGTATCGCTCCTTCTGTTTGAATACGAACGTCAATAAACACTACGCTACATTTTGGCACGTCCTTAACCCTTCTCCAGTGAAGTGGAGTATTTGCGCTCATTGCACCTATCGGTCTGCGTTGGGTCCATGTGTGGTGAAGCACCATGGGGTCGGGCATTCACACCAATTTCCTTGCCCTTAGAGCCTGTTCCGGTACCTGCCCCCTCTCAGCGTCCCGCACTGATTCGATCGACCTTCGGAAGGGTGGTGGAGGCACTGGTTTGATAGCCTTATCATAACATACTGAGGCATGCTCAGTCGCGCGCGCAGTATGGTACGGCAGGATGAGGGAGGAACTAAGGAAATTATTTTTCAGCTGAGCTAAACGAATATAAAATTATGACCGAGGAGCTTCATGGTTACCCCTTTGATCAAATGAGTTACATCTGTTGAAATAAGATGTTCGGATTAGTCAGCGACATCGCGAAGATTCTAGCATTTGCTATAGGTCGAGTCACGGACTAACAGAAAAGTGTAGAACATTCTAGTAATATAGTATTTTGTGTATATAAGGACCTTTGGTCCAGTAGTTTACATTTTGTTGTAGCAATCCTATCAGAAGTCTACCTAAAGAAATCCCAACAACATCGATAGTTGAAGGGGAAGTAGCAATCTAACATCGGAGACTGGGTGGCGGTATTCGTGCTGGTGCTTGGTCCGCATATGGGATACGCTTGGGCCAAAAGAGTCCACGGAGTATATGATAGAATGTATTTGAGAGTTTAGTCCAAAAAGTCGTGGTAACGTCGGTCCAGCTTGAGATTATTTTCAAAGGTGGGCGGTAATTGCCGCTGCACAGCGTGTGAAGTCATGAACGCACCCGTTGGGCCACCCGTTTCGAAGCTTTACTACCACTATTGTTGGCTACGTACGGTTGGGGCGTATTCCCTCACAACCCACCTAGAGCTTATTATGGATGCTTGTGATCCTCTGACTTCCTCTGCTTGCACCGCCATATGAACGCTGCGTCATCCGTAAAGTTTGGATAACTTCACTGATTACCCCACTTTCCAAACATTGAAGGGTGAAGTCGCTCTACGGATTATCTGATTAAGTGATCGCTACAATACTAACCAATTTGCACACATGCAACTAACCCTGAGTGTCGAATCACAGAAGATGCCCCAAAAGGATATCTTGAGCTGATGACCTTCATTATACAGTTTACGCTATCAACCCCTGCATTTCAGTTCTCCTTGCGCACAGCCCGTCGCTCGCATATAAATTGCTCTGCGCTTGGGATTCCGACGTTCCTTCCCCTCTCTTGCTTATAATAATCTCTGCGACCAAGATTGCGACCTCTTGTATTTTTTGTCCCTTAGATGCAACAATACTCTCTGCCTTATCGATAGCAACTTGCTAGCCCCTCCGCCACGTCACGAGAAACGTTGCCTAGCGTCCGAATCCGCGCTCGATGGATCCTGCCGTGGTACGCCCTCTTCATCTTTACCGGGCGCCTGATTCGCTTCAGCATCGATTTTCTTCGTTGCAGAATGACTTCCTGAAGGCTGAGATCGACCCACCCGGAGCTGCGCCTCAGCTTGAACGCCCTCTTATTTCCCGTACCAAAACAAACCAGTCAACCCGATCGACGGCGTCAAATATATTTCTTCCCACCGCTGGGGTCATCGAGCTCTCATTGAGTGACTTCTGCACATACGTAGACGAGCGCCAGTCTTTGCGACGAGCGTCTATGATAACAGTGGAGGGATATTCGGAGGTGATTGGTGTAGTCAAGCATCGCTTTGTTCTTCTTGAACTGTCTCGCGAGGGCCAGCAGAACATCTGGCTGCGCCTCGATCGTCGACGAGCCAACGGCGTATCTATGATTCGATTCTTGGTTGCACGAGGTAGAACTTTGGCAAATGATACTGTGAGTTTTTCGCTACCATGGTTTCGAGCGCTCATTGATTTTGCCATTTAGGCTCGGCTATCGGGGACTAAAACAAGGCTAGTGGCTCATGCGACAATCGAGAGCTCTCGGGTCCTTGAAAACCAACCGTCGCTGGCCGATCTCAGTTGTCTCCTTCGTATCATCACCAAAGAGCTTGAAATGTACAACATCTGGCCGGTGTGTCCCGTCTTGTTATGACTATGGTCAATCACTGATGAATATCATCAGGAGAACTGTTGGTTTTTCTCATCCCTTGTTCAACAACACCTTGCTGCCTCCGACTCCGACTCAAATTCTCCACCAATCACAAACGTGAAATATAGTGAAATGGGCGTCAAGATTCGTGACCAGGTGTTCTCCCAGTATCGTGCTGAGCAAGATCAGAAATCCGGGGCTGCACTATTACACAACCTTCAAATGCTAAGTGCTCTCGATTGTGTTCCACCGCAAATCAGGAAGATTCTTTCTTTCACTCAGGTACTCACTTATCGTACTGCAACAGCCCCTCCCATTGACAACATTTATTTAGAAACACGCCGAAATAGTATACCCCTTCAGTCATCTTGATCTCCAAGAACCACCTGCTGGGCCAAATGAAAATGTTCACGAGGTGAAAAGTCTTTATCTTGCATTGTACAAACTAGTATGGAAGCTTTCTACTTGTACATTTGCTGATAAAGTCTCACCTGTGATCGCTCATGCTCGCGGCCTCATTCCCAGAATCTATGTTGGAGATACTATGTATAACAAGCTCGCAGCCCTTATATACCTTGAGGGGTATATAATGTGTGGGGCTCGCCGATATTGCGAAGCTGTTGAGGCACTACAACAGAGCATCAAGCTTTCCTGCAAGTTGGACCCTTTCAGCAATGTCTCGACTTGTGGAAGCCTCATTCGTTCCCACTACACACTCTCGTGGGTTTATGCACGGCAGGGCGAGGTGACATCCGCCCTGGAGCAGGCACTCAAAGCGGTGCGATTGGCCGAAGATGCTACCTGGCATTTCGGCTCTGGTCCAGGTGGCGTTAACAGCAGTACGGAATGGCCCACGTGGCTTCTACCGACCTCCATGATTAGCCTTTCGAAAGCATATACTGCCCTAGAGCAGCATGAGGATGCCTGCCTCTATGGGAGGCGGGCAGCGTCGCTTTCGCGAGAAGCATTCCATTCTTGCCCATCTCCTGCGACGGCCAGCGCATTTGGTCAAGCCCTGAATTGCTATGAGCAATCATTGCTCAACATGGGAGTCCAAAGAGATACCGTACTCGATGATCTGTGCTCGGCAGAAGAGTGGAAGCATATTTTGGCTCGTCTTGACAAGACGCGGTCTAGATATGACTATGTAGCGGAAAAAGTTCAGGCTATCAACGGATGCTCGTCATTGTAATTAGTAATTGATAGTCTCGATTACAAAATATTCAAGGTTCCATCAATCCAGCTGCGCAATAGTCCTGCACTTACACCCCCCCAAATTTGCGATCTCGAATGCAGCATGATTACACTGGCGCCAATGTCAACAAACGCAGCCTTCTGAATTTTAAGCCAGCGAGACACCATTCAGCCATGGATGCCTATCAATTATCACCGCGATCGAAAGAATAGGAATATTCTAATCTAATATACCTTTCTCCAAATTTCTCCAAATTTTTTGATTGTATGAAGGCTCAGAGTTGGTTGACAGCTTCCTGCACAGCCAGCGTCTCTTTGCAAACCCCGCCCACATTATTTCCAGAAACCTCCGCGAATCAATTCCACCTTTCGGATAGTGTCATTATCTCTTGGTCCGCCAGTCTAGACTGCATTTGGATGCTTCGATGATGGAGCATTGTCCCATCAGTGTTACTCTTACGGCGCCTGATGGAGCGTTCTCCAACTGGAAGAACGAATATGCATGATGGACTGGCCTGGGTTTATGGGCTATCATAGATATAGAGGAGAAAGGTCGGGAAGTGTTAGAAACATCTCGGATAGTTTTCTTTCGGGCTGGTAGTTGGTAAAAGTATTCATTTTGTTCACACTACTTATCTAAATAGCTGTGAGTGAATAGTGGAAGTCCTGACTCCTAATAACACAACCCGAGGAGCAAACACATGAGGGATGCTAACTTCTATGAGGGCGCTGACCTGGGTTGGGAAATGTGGTTTGTGGCAGAGTCAGAAACCCGCATCGAGTGCCAACTCACGCGCATGATTGGGCGAGGAATGAGAGTGTGTGGAAGATGTCAACGTTTCGGGTTGAGGAGCAGTGGGCAACCCAACGCTGGAGGTGATACAGGGCGAGTACCCGGGAGGATTGGACGGGCACGTGCGGCTGGGGCGAAAGGTAGTTTGAAGCGGATTATTTGCGCTCATTGTCGGTTCATGTTGGGTCCACGTGTGGCAAAGCACCATTGGATCGAGCATTCAGGTCAACTTTCTTGTCTACAGAGCCTGATGCGGTGCCTGCCGCGCCAAGCGTCACGCACCGACCTTGGGAAGGGCGGTGGAGTTGGATGGTTTGATTATGGCGTGCCGAGGCATGCCCAATCGTGGATCAATATCGAGGAATGCCACGAGGGCGAGTGGAGAGTAAATGGTACAGCTGTTTATTTGATGAGGAAGAAGGTTCGCAGTTTAGAGAAGGTTACAGGGGGTTTTGGCGATGGAGCGGAGAGGAAAAGGATCATGGGCTTGCAGGGCAAAGGTGGACTACATACCAAGGTGTGAGTGATGCCATGATGTTTTAGTCTTTCACTTCAGTATTGGCTGACCGTGGTAGTCGAGCAAACCTGTCCTGTGCGAAGCGGTTGCTATCTGCGGTGTGTTCAGGCCTGGCTAGAGAACGACGAACGTGGCGAGATAGAACCGATTGTAAGGCTTTGAAGTCCCCAGAGTTTGAAGTGAGAGCCGCGGGGGCAGGAAGTAGTCGTGTGACGAGTAGTGAAGTGATTCAACCAGGATCATTGGGACATTACTTGCAGTACGAGATACCAGAGCAGGTGTGGCATGCTGTTCAACGTTGAGAGAGGCGAGGAGGCAGAAGTAGGAACTAAATGTGGCCGAATGTTGCCAAGAGAGGGGCCGATTTGGCATATAGTGGCACGCCCCCAAAATGGCGAGCTCGTCCCAAAATAATAAAGGCAGATGTAGAGGAAGGACCACGATGGCGGGTGTAGATGTATGCTGATTCCGGCGCCGGTGTCAACAGAAGTAGTTTCTCAACCTGAAACCCATGGGACGTCGTTCAGCAACACAGGGCCATAAAACACCATCGCTCTGGGATATATAACAGCTTATGAGACTATGTGATTTTCTCCATATATTCTGATCACCCCGTGGGCTGAGAGCTGGTTGACAGCCTTGCGCTAGTATGGGCGCCTCCTGCGCTGCCGGCGCCTCTTTGCAAACTCCGAGCACTCTCCGAGCATCTTACTTCGGGAAGTCTTGTTGCATTAATCCGTCCCTCCCCGCAATATTTCTTCTCTTCAACCAGCCGTCTTTGCGAACCCCCACGTTACGGATCATCCTTCAATGGAACATCATGGCATTAGTGTTACCCTCACAGCACCCGATGAAGTGCCTTCCCCCGCTCTACCCTCATCGGAGCTGCATCTTACATCTTTGACCCCTCAATTTGGGCCTCCTTCCACCCATGAGCTCCCCGCGCTGTCTTGGGATGGAAATCAACTCGTGCATGCTGACGATGCAGAGTTCGCCATAATTCAGGTAAATGTTCGGAGTGTAGCAAAAAAGTCTTGCTCGACCATCAAGACGATAGGATGCTGACCGCGCGATAGAATCTAGATCCTGTCGTAGTTGCAAAGAGTCTTGTTGTGGATCCCCAGTCTTTTCATTGCATCATGAGCAGCGACGCAAACCAAGAGTTGTTTCTGGAAGTCCTCCAAGCCGTACGAGCACGTTGTTATTCTCCCATCTACTTACTCTAACATCAACGAAACCCCCATCCAGTCTCTTAACGACTCTCAGCAGAGACTGGGACATCAGCGTCCTCAGGTTTTGCGCTTGTTGCAAGATGTCGCAGCAGCGTCACAAAGACTGCCTCGGCAAGTGAGCATGTTGCAAGTTGAACATCGAGTAGCCATCGATTTCGGTGGAGAAGCCATCATCTATAGGGCCAATCTCGATGGGCAAGCAGTGATTGTTCGTGATACTCGCCCTCCAGAGGATCAGGACTGGACTTCTACTGAAGGCGTCAAAACTATCTCGGTATGATTTATTCCTCACATCGCGTCTTCAGTCTCGGCTGAGCGGGCTGCGATCAGGCCATTCGACGAGAGATCATATCACAGATACAAATTCATCATAGAAACGTGCTTCCTATCCTTGGAATTGCGTCCAGTGACACGCACCCGCTATCAATCATCACACCTCTTGCCGCCAATGGAAACGCCTTGAGGTATCTGTCAAACAAAGATGCGCCGCAACGAGTTGGTCCCCTGCTACAAATTGTAAGCCTCAATGTCCCTTGCAAGCACATTACTTTCCGTCACACTAGCAATCTCTTTCTTTCCCTGAAGATCCGGGATATCGCATCTGCGCTAGAGTATCTCCATGGGCTACTCCCCCCAATCGTCCATGGAGATCTTCATGGGGTGAGCACTGTGCCCATACCACCAAGCCAATGAGTTGACCCATTACTACTAGAAAAATGTCCTGATAGATGCTGAGGGCCATGCACTACTATGCGATTTCGGATTATCCCGAATCAAACATGAGATAACCCGCTCGGCAACTAACATCCAGGAGGGCGGTAAACTCCGTTATTTGGCACCAGAGGTTCTACAATTATTGGACACAAATCAGTCCTTCCGCACCACTCCCGCTTCCGACTGCTATGCATTCGCAATGACGATCCTCGAGCTGGCTACTCTCCAAAAGCCATTCTCTGAATACAAAAATGAGTGGGCGGCGTCCAACATGGCAAAGCTTGGCGTCCGACCTCAGCGGCCAGCTCAAGAAAAGTTTGGAGCACTAAGCGATCAGACAGTTGATAGGCTTTGGGCGCTATTAACTGATATGTGGGCTCATGACGTGGCCGGGAGACCGAGTATGCAACACGTGCTAATCCGAGCCAGTGAACTCTCACAAATATAGGGGAGAGAGGTGGGGTGGTGTTGAAAAGATCTCCGTTAGTTTGTTTCGGGCAGGTAGTCGATACAAGTGTTCATTTGTCCACAATTTTGATATAAGTAACACAGTGAGCAGGTAGTCGGACTCGTGATAACGTATGAGGGACGATAACTTCAACGAAGGCACGGATCTGAGCTGATGAATGTCCCCCGCGTCCGGCTCGAAAACTCGCATCGAGTGCCGATTCACGCGCGTGATTAGGAGAGGATGTATGGTGTGAGCGAAGGATATCTACGCTTCGAGTCAAGGAACGGCAGAGAACCCAACACTGGAGGCGATGCAAAGTGAGCACCTGGGAGGACCGGAAGGGCATGTGCAGCGGGGCAGAAAAGGAGTTTGAAGCGAAGCATTTGCGCTCAATGTACATATCCATCTACACTAGGCTCATGTGCGGTAGAGCACCATCGGATCGGGCTTTCACTCCAGCTTCCTCGTCTGCAGAGCTTACTGCGGTACCCACGCCCTCCGGTGTACAGCACCGATCTCGTCGGACTTGGGAGGGGTGGTGGAGGTACTGCTGATAAGGGCGGTCTTATTACAGCGTACTAAGACACGCTCAATCTTACATCGGTATCGCGGAATGCGATGAAGGTGAGTTGAGTGGATAGTAGATGGTACTGCCTCCTAATTGAGGAGGAATGAGGTTCGCGAGTTAGAGCAGCTTACAGAGGTTTTAGCGATAGAGCGAGAATGAACAAGGTTATGGTCCATCATGACAAGGGCGGAGGTGTGACGTCATGGTGTCTCAGTCTTCCGCGTCGAGATAGAGTGATACTACCAGTCGGAAGAGCGATGTCCTGAGTGAATAAGTCGCTACCTGCGGTGTGTTTGGGCACGGAAGGCATGGCTAGAGATTGATGAACATGGCATGATACATGTGGCACAATGATTGCCAGGCTCGAAGGCGATGAGATTATCAAGTGAAATAGTAGGGGCAGGCCTGAATTGGGTCATGGCCAGTGACTTAATCCATCCAGGGTGATCGGGACCTGGCTCGCAGTACGACACACTGAGGTAAGTGTAGCGTATTGTGTAATGGTGAGAGAGTAATGCCGAGGGAGCAGGCGGTTTGAGATACAATACCAGCACGTTTAAAAATGAAACCTTATCTGTTCAAAGGCCGTTGAAGGTGAGCATGGACAAGCGGGGAAAGATCGAGGGCGCTCATCCAGTTGAATTGCTGCTTCCACGACGTCGGTGACAACAAACACGTGCGTTAAGCAAGCAGCACTCTTTGTCCCTTGTGGATATATGCAGCTCAGATGGACCGAACAACCCCTGCGCTCAGGTGGAAATCATCGCGGCGCTCACAGCGGGCTGTGGGCCACGTGGCGCAGCAAACAGAGCCCTCTTATTTCCTGCCTCCTCTGGGACCTCAGCTAGCTTCGACCGCGCCTCACCCACCTGCCGACAGAAGCCGCTCGCCAGATCGCGCTCCATCTGCTGGCTCATCTGGTCCCCACCCTGCTCACACGAACGAGCTCTATACCCTTATTAAGGGGGTAAATCGCCTAGCACATCTACCGAACGAATCAGTCCAGGTGATTTCCTCGCCCACAATTGATGCATGCGCTCCGCAAGGAGTGGAAACGGTCTGACGTCGCCCCCCAGAACCTGGATCCAGTCATGTTGGCCAAAAGAGTCATCGCCAGCCCTGACTCTTTCCACGTCATGGAAAACGAAACAAATCAGTCTTTTTTTCTCGAAATCTTCCAGTCCGTACGTTTAAGATATTCTTATATATGAGTTAGCAAGCCTCTCAGCGAAATGTCCTTCTTATCTAGGCTTTGGACGACCCTCAAGGTAGGCTTGGGGACCAAAGACCTCAAGTTTTGCTCTTGCTTCAAGATATTGTCGCAAGATCCTGTCAGCTACCCAGCCGAGTCAGGTTGCTGGAAATAGGCGAACGGATTCTTATTACTTTCGGGGGAGAAGTCTTCATTTCGAAGGCCAATTTCGGTGGGATGACAGTGATTGTTCGAGATGCTCGGCCCCCTGAAAATCAAGATTGGGAGTCGCTCGAAGGCAAGAATATCATGTCGGTACGGGCTTCTATCCTAGGGCTCGTGGAATCGATTTGATGATCGAAATCGTATCATATGGCCAGGCAACCCGTCGGGAGATCACAACCCAGATTCAGGTTCGGCATCCCCATGTTCTCCGGGTACTCGGAGTGTCGTCTAGTGAAGACTACCCACTATCGATCGTCACTCCTTTTGCGCCCAATGGTAATGCTTTTGGGTACTTGAAGCGGTTGAACTCTCGGCAACGAGCCGGTGATATGTTGAATATTGTAAGCTTCGATCTCACTTAGGACCTACTTCATCTCCTATAGGGTCCTTTCTACTTCAGATGCGGCATATTGCTTCAGCGCTAGTATATCTTCATGAAATGCTTCCTCCTCTCATTCATGGTGACGTCGATCCGGTAAGCATGAGTCAGCTGCGCATTATTTGGGCTGAGGATCAATAACTAGAATTTCTACCCTCTTCTAGCGAAATATCCTTGTAGATGATGAGGGAAATGGCCTTCTATCCGATTTTGGGCTGTCACGCATAAAGCACGAACCGACGCGTACAGCGACGGTTATCGTTAGTGGCGGGAAATATCGCTATTTAGCACCGGAGCTTCTACGGGTGCTAACTGCCAGTGGCCCAGGTCCTTTCCGAACGACTGCCGCCTCCGATTGCTACGCATTCGGAATGACATT
>WIDE01000182.1:0-42222 GCA_015039315.1 Clavulina sp. PMI_390 | reverse complement strand
TTAAGGGGGTGGTAGACAAAGGCATATTGCAAGACGTGGGAGTTGCATCACGTGATGGTCCATCCCCTGTCATTTTCAGGAGTTGCCGAACCGAATGTTGTATAGACATGGCGAGTTTCACAAGATCTCTTGACTTTTGTCTGATGATGGACCATAACTGGGTTGTTCGCTTTTGAGGGGGTTTTCACGTGGGGAGGTCCGCCCATTCATTTATAAGTTGATACTACATTCCTTCCGACCCTGTAGGTGCATTCGTGTTAATTGCTCTTCTATTACAGCCATTGAAGCGATAATGCAGTTGGAGGATCTTATTTGCTGCTGCTTGGATCGAGTGGTGAAGTTTGCACATGTTCGCCCCTTCAGTCCCGAGGCGGGGTGCTATACCAGGCCCTCTATCACCCTACCATCGATTCCGGACCGGCTTCGAGACCACAGAGGATTCTGGAAGTGCCGATTCACAGCAATCAAAGCCCCACAAATCAGTTTCTAGTCGAAAACACTCTCCCCCGAATCCCACTGAGATATTGACAAGCTCCCTGATCTGCTATGCGTCGCGCGTATCATTTTAGCGGCCGCCAGGGCGATGTTATTGGAAACGCCACTCCAGGACCAATTCGTGACCTTATTGATAACGGGTCATGGGACACCCTTGCAGACCTTGGCCAGTCTGTGGTTGATCTCCAACTTTTGCTGCATGCAGAATCTCTCCGTGAAGCCGGTAGACGAACAAATTCAGCCCAGCTAAGTTTGGTTGAACAGGCCACGAGCAAGATCGTCGATACCTTGACAGGTAGTGACGAGGACATCGAGGCCATCTCTGCGATCCCTGCACAGCTCGCACGGAAAGTCACCTGGGACTCTGAGGCCTTGCCGTATCCTGCTTTCCGCACGCTGAGGAAGCTCCTAGATAATAGTCACTCGGCTGCTTCAGGGGCATCGACTGGGATGGGCCCTGAATCGAGCGATTTCGTCGTACGTGATATGGACGAGTGGATCTTAGCAAACGAGCGTGCTCTCCGCGATGTTCAGCAGTGCGACTGGAGAAGAGGTCTCGTTGATTACGAGCTCCATGGGGACGCTGTTTTTCCACATTCCCCAGAGTCGTCTGCCGATGCACGAGTGATTCACCGCCCATCACTTCCGGGATACTTTATCCTAGACGAGCTCCGTACCCCGAAAATCTCCATCCAGCCTTCCTTCTCCGCGTTTCGGTCCATGTTTGCCAAGATTACCGGTGGTTTACTGGCTGGTCTTAATTGGTCCAACGTGTTCATCGCGGGCGGTATCATTCTCTCAACCCTCACATGCGTGAAAGAGGCAGAACTCGACAGGTATACCTCATCAGACATTGATGTATACATCTACGGGCTCGATCCCATTGCTGCCAATAAGAAAGTGCAACATATATTTGACGTTTGGAAGTCGAACCTCCCCGAATCAGCCCGCGGGAAAACACTCGCTGTACGAAACTCTAGAACTATCACGTTCTTCTCCGAGTATCCTTTGAAACGCGTCCAAGTGGTGCTAAAGCTTGTACCAAACCCAAAAGAAGTGCTTCTGAATTTCGATCTGGATATTTGTGCGATGGGGTATGATGGAACTAGCTTGATGATGTTACCAAGAGCAGCGCGGGCGCTAGAGAGTGAGCGACTATTTCTACTGCATGCACTTGTTTCTCACCTTAGAGGTCCCATTACCTCATCCTCGCAGCTGGCTGCAATGTCTTTACGATGGATCTAGTGCAGGGGCATTATCTCGGTCAGCGACGGGCATCCCAAGATTCTCGGTGAGCTTATGTGTACTAAAAATGTTACCAAATTTCTGAGACCCCACTCCCGTTTTATCCTTCCAGAGTGTTCAAATATGCAGATAAGGTACTCGGGTCGTTCTTCCCTCGCCCCCCTCATATTAGTAACCGGTACCATTTCTATTATCAAAGGGTTATGGGATCCGCTTCCTGCCGTCTTATGTCAACTCCCTTACCGAGTTATTTGCCTCTGGCTCTGGTGTTGATCGCGAGCTTATCAACATGGAGAGTGGAGAAAGTTCTCATGCCCATGATCTGGAGCGTATATCATACCGCGCCAACCGGTTCACGCGCAAAGTGTTACAAGAGTAGGTCAGCCTTCCAGCCTTCCTAAAAATCTATAGTGCCCATTTTTGGGCTCTTTGCCCGTCATAACGCTGACACCAAGGTGGAACGTGGTGCACACTCATAGACACGCGGCCAACTGGAGAAACGATCAAGATCTTCCAGAATTCTATCACGGAATACTCGAAGAGAGAGGAATGACGACATCTGAACCAGGCGAGCGGAGCTGCTTGACCAGTTACGAGCTCTTGATGCGACATGTTGCGCTTTGGAAAGAGAAGGTCAAAGGGCACATCACGCATGTTTTTCAGTCTCTTCTCCTACGGGCCCGTCAACTAATCATCATCAAGGTAAATTAGCATATCTGATCAAGATTGGTCTTCAAACAACTACGATTCCGGCCCAACAGGATACGATGACTCCCCCCTCTACGAGTGGGACAAGGAGTTTGAACTTGAAGATTTCAAAGACTCTCTGATGGACTACAACCGTAAAGACTACAGAGCCTTCCGCCAGAGTTATGATTCACTCGTAGCCCCCAAGAAAGGTGAACGACGTGGTCGTGAGAACGAGGCAGCTCCTACTGCCACCGTTGGAGATCGGTTGGACCTTGATGGTGAGTCTGGACGCCGATTGCCAAGGGTTCTGGGCGATTATGAATATGTAATAATGGTCTCTTGCCCATATAGCGCTCGGTCCGACTCAGCGCACCTGTTTTGCTCCAGATGTCTCCAGCCTCTTTGAAGCGGACGGAGATATTATACTGCTCTTCTTTGCATCCCCTGGATTCGCCGATTTTGCGAATGAGCTGGTCAACAAAGTGCTTGATGAACACACCCTCCCGCTCCCAAGGGGCGGAAAGATGATTGAGGTACTGGGGTGTTGGACACGGCGGGGCAGAAGCAGAGATAAATTAGTGCAAATGGAAGGGCTCAAATGGAGGGTCGACTCACTGCTTAGTTGGCAGCAGATTGATCGAAGAATTGACGAGTAAGCCCATTTACTCAATAGTCCAGTTCAGCCTTTTTTTCTCGTGCGCTGCTCATCCTGTACCCTCATTATTGAATTTTTTTCTTTCGCAGGGTGTTTGAAATTCTTTGGTGTTTCTATCGCTCCTTCCATTGTGTGAACCTACTCGTCACAGACCTCGAGCGGAAGTTCTTTACCGTACTTGGGCAACGGGCCATTCGCCCAACGCCAGCAGATGAATACACGGCCTTCTCAAGATGGGTAATTAGGGGTGCGCCTCCAAATAACTGGGGTAATGGAGCACTGGGAGAAGGGTTCCTAGGATGGTCGGAAGATAAAGAAGAGACAGATCAAGAAGAAACTGAGAGCAACTCTTCACGTTTCTGGTTTGATGGATAGTGCTGATATCTCCTTGCGATTGCCGTTCCGGGTAGATTGGCAGGCATGTGTTACCGACTGGATCTGGAGAACACGCCATTGATCTTTACTATTGTAATGTCGATGATGCTCGACTGTATCTCTATTTCTCCGGGTCTCATTGCCTACGAGCTCGCGATCACTTTTCACTATACGGTTATTTAGGATCGAGTTCATTAGATCCCTCAAGGATCTACTATTTTGCGTCAGCCGACCTTGCGAAGAGGACCCAGCATCCACGGTAGGGCTGACCGTCACTCCAGCGTTCGACTAAAGCGAGAATGCTCTGTTCACAGCAACTTGTACATGTTCGCGCTCCAAAAACACGTGGCTCGATCCTGATCAACCAGTTCACTTACCCTTCATGCAGAACTCGGTTCCTCGGGACTCCGAGGTTTTTGGACTATTGCGACGCGTTCAGGATATGTTCAGCATAAAGGTGCCATATATGGAGTGCTGCAACCATAGTCCCGCAAGCCAACCTCCGAGGCACATTGCAAAACCACCTGCTCCACACTATCCTCGATCCCCACCGACTTTGCTCGGTCCATTCACTTTCGAATCTCCCTTCGCTCAATCCCTCAAGTAGTCGAAATCCTCCGCAGGTTGAATATGCGCGAGTACAACACCACATATAACCGCGAGGCTGGGGGCGACGACGTCATTGGGAGCGCTACCCCTGGCCCTATTCGTGACCTCATCAACAGCGGGTCATGGAACACGCTAGCAGAACTGGGGGAGTCCATCATCGATCTCCAGCTTTCCTTGCATGCCGAATCTCTCAAGGAAGGGGATCGGCGCACCGCGCAGTTGTCTCTGCTTGAACAAGCCGCGAACCAGATCGTTGATAGCTTGACAGGAAGCGATGAAGACGTTACAGCGATCTCAGCCATACCTGCACAGCTTGCGCGCAAAGTCATTTGGGATTCTTCGGCACTACCATATCCTGCTTTTCGAACACTGAGGACGCTTTTGAGCAGTAGTGCCTCGAACGAGGCTACCGATGCATCAGAGGAGTTACCTCCTCACTCCGACGGTTTCGCTCAGCGCGACGTAGACGAATGGATCCTAGCGAATGAGCGCATGCTGCGCGACGATAGGCGCAACGACTGGAGAAGAGGGCTTGTTGACTATGAACTCCACGGGGACTCCGTCTTTCCGTCGCGCTCTCCCCTGCCTTCACCCCCCAACAAATCTACCTCTGCCTCCCCTGCACGACTGATCCACCGCACCTCGCTGCCGGGATATTTCATCCTTGATGAGCTTCGTGCTTCAGATATCTCGATCCAACCTTCCTTCTCCGCTTTCCAAGAGGTGTTCACCAAGATCACTGGTGGCATTTTGAATGGCCTTGATTGGTCCAATGTGTTCGTCGCTGGCGGGATAGTTCTCTCCACCCTGCTGTGCACTAACCCAACCCCCGCCGATCTCGACAAGTATGCTTCCTCGGATATTGACGTGTATATCCATGGGCTCGACCCTCTCGCTGCCAACAAAAAAGTCGAGCACATTTTTGACGTATGGAAGTCGAATGTATCTGCCAGTGAAAAGATGCTCGTTGTGCGCAATTCGCGCACGATCACATTCTTCGCAGGGTACCCAACCAAGCGTGTCCAGATCGTGCTCAAGCTCGTGAAAAATCCGAAAGAGGTACTGCTGAACTTCGATCTGGATATTTGTGCTATGGGGTACGATGGTACGAGTTTGGTGATGTTACCGAGAGCTGCAAGGGCGCTAGAGAGTATGACATTCACAAATTTCTGGTTGAAACAAGAGTCACTCTCTCACCAAGTTCTTTTTTCCGTGGAATTCGACAGCGGGGTATAATGTGTTTACGATGGATCTGGTCCAGGGCCATTATCTTGGCGAGCGTCGAGCGTCTCAAGACTCTCGGTGAGTCGTTTCTGCGTAGCAAATCTCTTCGTTCGACTTTACAAATCCAATTTATCCTACAGGGTATTCAAGTATGCAGATAAGGTAATATAATTATTTCCTGCACCTCATGATATAGTCTGAAACTGATCGTATTTTCTGCAGGGTTATGGGATCCGCTTCCTCCCATCATATGTCGACTCTCTCAAAGACTCGTTCGCTTCCGGCTCTGGAATTGCCAACGAGCTCGTCCGAATGGAGGGCGGAGAAAGCTCGTATGCACCTGATCTTCAGCGCATTTCGTACCGTGCTGCGCGCTGGCTCCATCGATTGATGCTGAAGTAAGTCTTTACTTGAGCATCATTCTGTTTGATTCCTTGCTGGCGACTCTAACCTTTTTGGTTGTTTTAATGTTCTTCCTCTTTCCAGTTGCTCCGGACGTGGCTGGATGCCTGACCCACCTCAAAAAAACGCTAAGGGTCTCCTAGAGTTCAATCACGGAATGCTCGATGAGAGGTCAATGATCACGTCGGACCCAGGCGAGCGGGGCTGTCTAACAAGCTACGAGCTCCTGATGCGACACGTTGAGTTATGGAGAGAGAAGGTTAGAGGGCATATTGCGTACGTGGTCCGCCTCTCTACCCTATCCTTTATCCATCTGTTGACCAAGATTCTGTATAAATACAACCATATCTGAACCGTACGACGAGCGGTTTAGTATCTCGGACGATGTGTGGGCTTCGAATAACTACGATCTTGGCCCAACGGGCTATGATGATTCGCCTCTATACAAGTGGGGCGAGGATTTTGAGCTGGGAGGGTTCAAAATATCCCTCATGGTCTATAACGACAAGGACTACCAAGGTTTCCTCGACACGTACAATTCTATGCACAGGCATGAGGGGGAGGGGCCGGATGAAGACTCCTTTCATGGGGATAAGCTAAATCTCGAAGGTTGGTGTAACCATGGGATACAATTGTTCAGAAAAAGACAGACTAACATCGAATCTCTGCGCCATAACAGAATTGGGAAAAAGTCGACGGGTCTGCTTCGCCCCGGACGTCTCCAGTCTCCTCAAACCAGAGGGGGATGTTATCCTCCTCTTTTTTGCGTCCCCAGGATTCGCCGACTTTGCAAATGAGCTTGTGAAGAAAGTGCTTGAAGAACATGGCCTCCCGCTTCCTCCCAATGGAAAAATGATCGAGGTGTTGGGACGTTGGACCACACAGCGAGGATACGAAGGAGAAGAGCAGATGGAGATGGAGGGCCTAAAATGGAGGGTTGACGCAGTCCTGTGTTGGCAGCAGATTGATCGCAGGATCGACGAGTAAGTTCATCAGCCTTAATCTTGATAGGGAAGCGACGATTGCCGCTCACCCTTCCGATGATCCGCCCCGTCGAATGCTGATGGCCTTCGCTCTGGCAGGCTCTTTGAGATCCTTTGGTCATTCTATCGCTGCTTCAGTACCCCGCGTCTCCTCGCCGCAGATATCAAGCGCACATTCTTCACCCAGGTGGGGCGGCGAGCTATCCGCCCGATGCCAGTCGACGAGTACGCGAGTTTCTCGCGATGGGTGATAAGGGGAGCACCCAGCACACATTGGGGATATGGGAGACTTGGAGATGGATTCCTAGGATACTCGGATGATGAGGAGGTGACTGAGGAAGAGGTGACGGATAGTGATTCGTCCAGCTTCTGGTTCAACGGCTAGGAGACGCTCCCTTTGCAAATGGAGATGCCAGAATTCCTGTCAATCAAATGAACAACGCTCCCGCTGTGCCGCAGGTCTTGCAACAGTGTCCTCCTAATCCCATCCCTTATATCCTCTGTTGTTGGTGACAAGAGTTATGGTTTGAAAA
Source organism: Clavulina sp. PMI_390 (assembly GCA_015039315.1). Lineage (NCBI taxonomy): Eukaryota > Fungi > Basidiomycota > Agaricomycetes > Cantharellales > Hydnaceae > Clavulina > Clavulina sp. PMI_390. The sequence continues at coordinate 35,011 of WIDE01000182.1, read as the reverse complement.
TGTGCTATCAGAAAACTTGACCGCAATGAATACCATCCATCCCATAAGAACCATAGGATATAGTTGAACACGCAAGGCTCTACCAATATCGGCGGATTTTGCCTCAGTTCCGTAAGAAAAGCGCGACGGACATGTTACAGTGGATCCGCAACGGATCCGTAGCTGCATGGGATCGACGCACGCAGAATAAGCAAACTTCCGGGAACCCGATCATCGAGGGCTGATCAGACACGGGTCATCCAGGAGAAGTATCCAAAACCATTTTATAGCCCTTCGATCAGTCGATACGGCCAGAAAGTCAGGAGCAAGAGTGGTTCACGCGTGTCCCAAAAAGGCAAGTGGGCGCACTGGGCGGCAAGAGCCGTGACGTCAACAGACGAACACATCTGCGCTCATCCCTGCCCATATTCTCACAACTACCAACTAACCCACATAAACACAATGTCGAGCGATCCTCAAGATGCGGGCGCGGCCGTCCCAACTGGCCAGCGGAGCTCGTGGACGCAGTTTGTCAAGGCGTAAGTTGTTGTTCACGATCGGTCTCAGGGATCGTGGCATCGCTTGGCGCTGACTTGACCGATATCGCTATCGCTGTTGGTGTTGGTACCCATAATGGCGGTTTTATTTATCGCGATTCCAGTATTGCGGCCGTTTCGGGAGATTTGTCGAGCATGACCGCTCCGCCATTCATCCTATCACCAGTGTCGTTGACGGAATACCCATGTGAGCTATTACAATACCATTAGCCCCTCTTGCCGTATGCTGACTGTTTTTCTTTCGTCCTTGTTCTCTTAGCCTACTGGGGAGAGCGCCCATCCCTCTTCGCTGCAATCGCTGATGGCCCTACACCAGAGGAGCGCCACCTGCGTGTGGTCAAGTGGTTCATTGTAGGTGTTACGGTCCTCGCGCTCTCGTTTCATCACATGTAACCTCCCTTCTGGATTTTAGTCAACCCTTAAGGGTCAATATACCACCCGTAACGAGAAGATGGGCTCTGAGAAGAAGTGAGTTGACCTCCGATCCTCATCGGATCGATGTGTTGGATAGGCATCTCGACTGGAAACAGGCTTGAGAATCCGTACTGACTTTCTAACGACCCTCTTCACCCATTCCCTCCAACGCTATCGCCGGTTGCCACCACCTTTACAGGCCCCTGAACCCTGTCCTCGGCGAGTACGTTTCCCATCATCCATCATGGGAACGACATGACATGATCCTGATGAACCTGACTTTTACTTCCTCCCCGGGATAAATTCAAAATAGACTCTTTATTGGTAAATGGTCTGATACCGGCTTCGGGGAACAAACCCTATTCGTCGAGCAGGTCTCGCATCACCCTCCGATTACCGCCTATCACATCGAGAACAAGTCCAAGAAGCTCGTTTTGGTCGGCCACAATGCTCAGAAGACCAGTTTCTCCTCTGGATCTATTATTGGTGCGTACCTTGTTCATCGTCCAGCTTAGCGCGCGGACGTGGGATCCAGCGGTGTGGCTGCGGACTGACGTCGTCCGTTCTGTATGATCTGTGCTTCTTCGGCCTCGGCCTGCATCGCATTGGACACTCGGGTCCGAACTTCCCGCCAACGTCTTCTAACACTGGTGTGGGACATCGGGTCACTACCCCGGCATCGTATCATATCCTTCAGTCAGGCAAATTGGACACGCGACCCTCAAGCTTACGTTACCCAATGGTGAAGTGGAGACTTACCTCCTCACCCTGCCGAAGCTTCGTATAGACGGTAAGCAGTTAATGTTCCTCGTTCCTGACTCACTTTCTGACAAGTAGTGCTTCAACTTCTTCCTCCATTTCCTTGTACAGGTATCTGGTACGGCTCACCTTACATTGAGCTCACTGATACTTCCTACATCTCCTCTACCACCGGCTACATGACTTCCATCGAATATCGCGGCAAGGGATACTTCAGTGGGAAATCGCACTCCTTCACAGCCTCTGTATACGCCCCTCTCCCATCCCCTGCCTCCGCCAACTCTGGCTCAATACCCACCCCTTCGTCCACAGCTAAATATGTTGCCGAGGGCACGTGGACGGAAAAATCCAAGCTCAAGTCGAACAACGCTCCATTCACTGACGTGACGGGTCCCAAGACCGAGGTCGAGGTGGCAGACATTGAGACTCAAAGCGAGTATGAGAGCAGGAACCTGTGGAGGGAGGTCGCGAGGGGGATTCGAACGGGTGACTTTGAACTTGCTAGCCGTGAGAAGACCAAGATCGAGGTACGTCGTCTTTGATTGGTTCTAGTATCGCATTTATGTGATGCTGACTAAACTCTTCACCATCATAGACTGCTGAGAGGCAGAAGAGGAAGGATGAGGCCGCTGCTGAAACCCCATGGGTCAACCGTCACTTCAAGCGAATTGAGAGCGATCCGGACTGTACGTCAACGCGACAGGCTTGTCATCTATTTATGCTAACACAAAGGATATTCTTTATTTCTTGCAGACGAGCTTTTGGCTGCACTCTTCAAAGGACAGCCAGCGACTGAGGATACCTACGAGTTCCTTGGAGCGGAACCCGCCGCTGCTGCTTGATCGTGAAGCGCAAAATTAACTACTCGTAATGCGATTCCCGATTCGTACTCCTCACTGGCTGTCATTTCCATATTGGACCATCCTCATATACTTGATTCTCTCATTATCCGCCCAGCTTAGTAGTCCAGACTTCCTTTGGACTTCATCTCGTGGATCCGTACATTCTTCTTTCCTCGTCATGATCTAAATAGTTTCTGTACTACCCTAGTGTCTACAATCCCAAAGAGTTTCGTTTACTGGACTGGAAAATGGCGACTTCGAGGCTTCATCCAGGATTGCTTGTATCATCATGACGGGCTACAGTTGAGTGGATCCGCTTGAATACTGAATGTGGCGTGGATGGGAAATCATCATCTCACTGCCGTCGACTTCTGTGAGCTTCAGTCACCCTCCCAGAATGTATTATGGAGCAAATTGAATATTAAGCGGTACATATGAACGATTCGAGATCGTAAAACGTGGGTCATTGGTATTGGTGAGATATGAGGAGGGACGAAACGTAAGTATTGATGGAATTAGCACTGTGTAGTTGGAGTTCTTGGAGGACACCCCTCTGGTTCAGGTCGCGCCTTCCTACACGACGGACCAGCCAATAAACCAGAAGGTGCAGAAGGCGCTTCTATTAGCATGATGTCCCCAAAGTCAGAGCCGGAGATTTGTGTGCTGTTTGTCCTGGGATGTTCTTCGGTTCCTGGCTCAGTTGTTGCAGCGTGCGACATCGTTTTCCTTTCCGCACTAGAACCAGATGGACCTCGAGCCCTCTGGGAGAGTGAATGACGCCTTGTAAAGCCTCCAAGGCCCTTGAGCGAAAAACTTGGAGTTGGAATACTCTCATCTACTGGCAGGCGCGCGCGCAAGGCATTTCGCAAGTGAAGGCTGCAGAATCGTTTCCGATCAGAGTGGATTACATGTTGGATTGCGTAAAAGCCTTACTTTGCGAGCACCACACATATCAAGAGCGGCGATGACCACTATAACAAAATAAATCGTGATTGATCCCATTATAAGACGAGGAAGAGAAGAAACGGCGCCGGAAGAGAAAGTTTGATGGAAACGCACCAGTAGAATGTTGATGTTGATGGTAACGACCCCAATTTGGTTCTTCGTTAGCAATAGAGGGAAGCGGTCAACCTTCCGATCGCAGAACCATATATTCATGAGCGACATACCCCGACGAAGACAAGCAAAGCAATTGCTGAACTTATTGCTCCATTTGCAACGCCATATAGGGTAAGTGAGGTTAACATGGAATCCGTGCTAGGCGTAATTAAATACTAGGTTTAGTGCCTGCTCCAATGAAGCTGGTATGTTAGCTCAAGTGGGGAAACTCACGATCGGAAGCCACTCCTCCGTTTTCTCATCAGATATGAGAGATAAATGGATATGACAATATCCGTCACAACCTAATTAATCAGCTTGAGTCGGCCAAACGTAGTCAAATGAGAAGCGCGCTGTCCCTACTATCAGAACATTCCAGGGTGTTACGCTCCAGGTGGAGACTTTGCCAGTCGTGTTACGCCATGATTCTACCGTGTTCACTAGCAAGAGAACAGTCTGAGATCGAGGAGAGAAGATGAAACGGAGCCATTGTTCATACCGATAGCCATCACTAGTACCGAGCCAAGGATGTCAGAGATCGAAAATCCAGTTGCATTCTAAGTGAAACTGCTGACCAATATTTGCGGCTATCAGGATTCCCTGATATGAATAGTATATGAGATATCGGCGTAATACAGTGATATCGGTGCAAGTATGCTTACAAGAAACACCATGATAAGAGGCTCTCGCCCATCTGGTCCAAGCTCACAGTTAGACATCAAATAATCTGGCAAGATGGAAGAGAAGTTTGTAAACTACACACATCCCCACAACCGAGAAGCAAAGAATATTTGCGTCAACGTATTGATGAGCATCTATGAATATCAGATTAGGAAGAGTACAACAACGTAGAGCAGTGGGGATGATGCCCTTGATGGCATTGGATACGATCACCTCTCAAACGACCATTATTCATGATTAGGAACTAACCTTGTGGGTGCCTAGATAAGGGAGGATCCTAAAAGAAAATAGTTGAATAGAGACAGCAAAGAGACGGTGGCATCAAAGGAATACAGTACCAGGGTATTTCAGAAAGTAAGATGAAATCCTTCGGAGCCCTGATCAGTTCTATGTAAACTAGATCCACCGTAGCACCCCTTGATGTAGGAAACGTATGAATCTTCAGCGACCCCAGCAATAATTTGAGATATTGGCTTCCAATGGAACGTACAGGAAGAAGATCTGCAGGAGCCTGAGGTTAGAGGCAATCATGAGATGTTTAGTTCAAGCCGTGAGAGCATGATCGAGCTAAAAGGCTTGTGTCATACCACATAGTCGCTACCTTTGTTCATATAAGAGTTCAGTGAGCGGATCGGGATTCGAGGGGTACAGTCGAAGGAATCAGAAAGGATATGATTTACCAGTATTTTGGTGAAGTGAGGGTCTTTAGGAAAGTTTTTGAAGAATAGGTACGTCTGAACTTGCACCACGCCAGTCCAACTATTACGAGCCAATAGAATGGATGATGTTGGCTGGGTGATCCTGGAGTGACGCCAAGAGTTTCAATTCTCTTACAAGCTATTGAGTACAGTGCCCAATAAGAAGTGGGCGAGATAAGGATCTCCAACGGTCGATCGAGTGCTAAGGGCGGTCGGAATCAGGTGAGTCGGTAGTTGTATTGGGGACATGGAGGTGAGTTTTGGCACAACCATGGCCCACAAGTGGTCGAAGTGGTGAGTAAAGGACACAAGCTCGACGCCAAAACAATTATACACAGTGACGGGGAGGGGATAAAAACCCCGTCCCCGGTTGGGCGCTTCAGGCACTGAGGGAGGCTGTCAAAAATTGGAAACGGAATGTGAATAATCGTCCCCAAGACATCGTGGGAGAGCCAAGGGTAATTCTATTATTGGAGCAGAAATGGACTGCGCAGGCCAACGAGTAGTGAGCGAAGGAGCAGGGGCAGAGCGTAAGGTGATGAAGAGGAAATGGTTCCGAGCTAAAGCAGCGAGCGCACAAGCGGAACGTCTCTGAGGAGCCTATAGGGCACTAGGGGTGAATTGTTGGTTTTCAAATATGCCGTACATCGTGGCGAGTGGAAGTTGAGCAAGGATCTGCTGCCACCCAAGAAAGACTTTCTGGTCGGCGCCATTACGTCACGTCAAACAAGCCTTACGAAACCGACAATCTGGTATACGAAATTTGGCTCACATCAGGCAAAAAATCACCAGATTATGACAGAGGAGGTCAGATGAGACATTTGAAAAGCTACGGCCGCACAAGAACTGGAGACCGCCAGCTTGGATCGAGATTCGTTATTGCTATGGCATGCAAATAGTCACAATTGGTCATTTTTCTCGTCGAAACGACAAGCTCAAGTGTAGTTGGGGCGGGAGTCGCCCTGCATCCAGTCATTCATTGATGGCTGCAGCTGTCGACCAGATCGAGAAGTGGTGAGCTTCGGATGGTGACCTCGACGCAAACAAACAAAGCAGCCCCTCCTCCCCATACAGAATTTTGCTTGATTCGTCGTAGTAATAGCCTCATAGACATGGTATTTAGTCTTCCATATCATGCGAGCATAATCTGTGAGAATATCATGGAAGATAGCCAAGATCAAAGCGACACGATCGGTGCCGTTTCTGGCCAAGTTGGGAGAGCGTCAGACTGGTGTGGGCAGGTCAAACCGCGTAAAACCCGCCCTTCTGCCTTGAATCTTGGTATACTCGCTGAGAATACACTGCGCTTCTACAATGTGGCATATGGAATGTCCAGGACAATGGATAATGACTTAGGCAAGTGATAAGGTACACATGACAGATCCAACAACACTACATATATCCTAAACCCAGAAGACAACAAAGAAACTATTGGAAAGTTCTACTACACATTACAGAAAACATATTTCGAAAAGGGGAAGGAATTTTTTTGGAAGCAAAATTGAGAGGGGTGCTTAGCCAGACCCGATGTCGCGCTCGTCCTCCTCGGCAATAGGATCACGGATCGAGTAAGCCGATGCCGTGTTCCGAGCATCATCCTCGTCCTCGCGCTCATCGACATACTCTCCAGCGTCCTCATACTGCTCGTCCACCTCGCCTTCCTCGTCTGACGCAGGCCCCACCGTGAAATCCTTCACGCCCAATAGCCAGCTCTGGCTCGCCAAGTCTAGGACCCAGACGTCCGAGCCCTGGAAGGACTCTTTCCCGGTGCCTTGGTAGCCGCCAACGAGGAAGATGCGGTTGTCTGCGTATAGTGTGGTGTGGTAGCCACGTCCAGGCGGTAGACGACCTGCAGATAACTTGGATTCGTACTTCCAGTTCACTGATTTCAGATGAATGGAGATGGTTGGAAGCGCGAGGTCGTGCATATGAAGTAGGTTGGTGGGTATGTGAATTATGGCAACAATGAAAAGAGAGGATCGGTGAATGAGCAAATGAGGTAGAGACGCAGAGACGAACAAAATATTTCCTTACTGGTATTCAAAAGCCGCAGATCATTCGTATACGTGCCCCCACTATGCCCACCAATGAAGAAAATGAAGAAACCAAGGACCGACGCCGAATGCGCGAGCATGCGTGGAGGCTCATCAATATCCCTGCTAACCATGACCTCTTGCCAGGTGTGGTTCACTACGAGGGGTACGAGAAGCGTCAGTGAATCATTAAAAGTGAATAAGGGAGTGGCAAGCAACAGGGGCGGTATGCGTGCAATGAGCAGTAATAAGCGAAGGGAAACAATGCAAACCCAAACTTTGATCGTAGGGCAGCAGCACATTGACAACGACAGCCACTAACGGACAGAAAGAAAGTGAACGTGGACTTACCGAGATCAAACATCCAGACGTCATTCAGCGTCTCGTTTCCATTACTCCCGCCAACAATGATCATCTTGTCCTGCACCACATTCGCCGTATGATACCCTCTCGGCGGGGGCCCATAGTCGCCCGACGCCAACTGTCTCCTCGGGGCAGTCTCATAGCAATCATCGTACTCCACCGCATCATCCTCGCCCTCTCCTCCTCCCATCCCATCCCCCTCATCAGGACCAGCACCAACACCTCGAGTCCTCCTTCTCGCTTTCTCGCGCTCGCGTTCTTCCTTTGGCTTGTACCGCCGCACGCGCTCGCCATTCGGGTTCGCGCGCCAGAGCTCCCATTCCCAGTTGGCTGGGTTAGGCCGCAAGTCGAGTGCCCACATGTCGCCGAGGGCCTGCGAGCCTGTCCCGCCGCCAAATACGATGAGGTAGGGCTCGTAGTAGACACATGTATGCGCACGACGCGGTGGAGGGAGTGCTCCGTAGGGTTGGTATTGGCGCCACGAATAGCGGCCTGCAAAGAGCACAAAGTCACGGCGGAGACAGGGTTGGGCAAATCGGAAGGAGAAGATAACAAAGAAGGGATGCATTTCAGTACAGGAATCAAAGGTCAAAAAGGAATACAAAGCGGACAAGGACGTACGTGTGTCAAGAACCCAGAGATGATTGTAGTACGCCGATCCGTCTCCGCCGCCAAAGATGATGACTTGCTGGTTCACGACCGTGGCACTATGAGCGCGACACGGAGGAGGTTTCTCGCCCTGCATATTAGGGTGTGTCCACAGCAGCGTATCTGCATACGAGCAAGTCCACAAGCGCATAATAGCACGTTGAATAAAGGAGGAGCATTCGCCGATGAAGGGAAAGAGTCAGTTGACGTCGGGCACGAATTCACACCAAGGAAAAAGGGCATCAGGACACACGCACCTAGATCCAAGCACCAGACATCATTATAACATTTCTTCTCATCCGTGCCTCCAAACAACCACGCAACACGACTCCCACCACCACCTACCCCACCCACCTCGCGCTCCGCAGGATCATGCTCCACAAGACTCATCGTGTGCGCGCGCATCGCGCGGTTCGGCATCGACCCGTGCACGGGCGCGCGAGACCAGTGCATGTAGGCAGCGCTCGTTTTTTCAGGTGCTGTGAATGTGTGTAAGTGGGGTTGGGTGCGGACGTGTGGTTTTGTGGGGTCGCGCGATGACGAGGAATTGAGGCTGGGGAGGTCGGGGAGAGGAGGGACGCGCGAGGAAGAGGAGGTAGATGTGGATTGGGATTGGGATTGTTGGAGGAGTTGCGCGCGTGAGGCATGTCGCGAGAGCGCAGAGTGGGCCTGCTGCTGGTGTTGTTGCTGTTGTCCGGGAAGACTAGGTATACGAATGTTGACGGTGGACTCTTCGTCCTGTGGTATCGAATTGTTACGAGGTTGATAGACAGTCCTGTCAATCCCATTGATGCCATTGAGATGTGTGAACGACGACATTGAGGGAGAAGAGATGTAGAGGCTGTTCGACAGCGTTTGGCTTCCTCGAGGGTCGATCGACGTCGACGCGCGGTCTCCGAACGTTGCGCTGCTCGAGGACGTCCCGGAGATCGACCCAGTGCCAGAAATGACACTGTGGGCCGTGTTTGTGCTATTCCGCGGCAAAGAAAGATTTTGTAGTCCAGGTGAATCACGGGGATTCGGGACCGAGGGGTATTGCTGTCCTTGCTGCTGCTGTTGAGGGTCTGAGAGCGTGTGGGTGGACCCCATCGAGGAGGCAGAGAACGTCGAGCTGATTTCTCGGCGCAGGAGTTTGCCTTGCATCATGAGTCTGCGAGCGTCGGAAAAAGATGGTTGGGAATGCAGTTCTCGACTGCTTGAAGACTGCATTGGGGACTGTGGAAGGTAATGAGGGGACGATGAGGGTGTTGCGAGGGGAGAGGAGGACGACGCAGGAAGGGTTTCAGTGGGAACGGTGCTGCTACTACCAGTAATGTTGTTGTCGAAAGTAGTAGACGAGGTGCGGGTTAATGATGACTGGCGCAGTTGCGACGCGGAGGGGATGCGGTGTGGAAGTGGTGACGACGACGTTGCTGAAGCCGAGAGTGAAATGGCAGGCACACGCGGCGACGAGCCGTGCAGGGACGAAGAAGCAGGGTCCCCGCCGCCCACATTAACCCCATTCGCAGAGCCACTGTTCACATAATATTCCGTCGCGCCAAGGGTCGGGGTCCGCCGAACAAACGGGGCGGACGACGACGAGGAGCCCGCGCTGGGACTCGGTGCAGAGCTGCTGCTCGTCAGGTCGAGGACGTCTGCAAAGTCAATCACCGAGGTCTGGCGCCGCTTTGACGAGGACATTTTCGCAGGACAAAAGTGCTTAGGAAATATTCAGAATAAAAGAATACGCCAAGAAAATTCCAGGAAATGGCGAGGCCACGACCGCAGACGTCGATCCCTCCGACGGCCTTTCCCAATCAAACGACCCAGTTTTGGAACGACCACGTCGGGGTAAACAACCCCAAACGGCAGATCGCGTGCGTGGGGTGTGCAGCCTAGATGTCCTCTGCAACGGCACCAGAAAATGATAAAATCGACGAAAATACTCCCAAAGAGCCAGCGGCACTGATCGAAGGGCCTACGCCATCGACGGACGCGCCAAAGCTGGATGTAAACTCAGGAGACGCGATCAAGTTTGACAGCCTAGGGCCACTCGTTGTCAACTCTGACGGGGTTTGTGGCTTTTTTTCTCGCATCTAGGAGATTGCACATTCGACTTATCTTTACTATGCAGACTCTGTCTAGGATTGCAAATTGGCATGAAATGACAGAACGCGAACGGGCTACCACTGTCCGCCTGCTCGTCAAACGCAACAAGTTTGTGCTCAACTGTTCTGTCTCATCGTTTGACCACCTCCTTACTGACTCGATCTATGTAGGATTCGCCTAGAGGATCAAGAACGCAAGATCCAACAAGAGACAGAGTGACGCAACCAAGATATCAGTGCCAAGTCTCCCCCACGTAAGTCTCCCGACAGCCCCTCTTTGTTTTCGCGACGGGTGGTCTCGTGTTCTGATAACCATCTTTGCCACCGCCTTCGGTTTACTCTCGGCACCTTCAACAGCTCCACAGCATCGATCCAGTGCGCTCGCTCGCTCTCTCAGATATTGACATGTATCCATTCAACCAAGCACTTCACTGTATTTCTACCGTCGGCCCACCCCATTCTTAATGAAGAATATACTTCAAGAACCGCACCTGTGCTCGGTTTGAATCAAAGCAAATCAACAAACTCACATGAATCGCACTCACTCATTTTCGCTCATTCACTTGGCAGTGTCAGCACAGCATCGATTGCCATGCGCGCTCGATCCACCCTTTTTATATTTAGTCCCTGTCAAACGTTGCTATTCATTTCACCTATCTATAACAAGGGAAACGCGCGCGCGTGAGTTGTTGTTTTCTTTTCCCCCTTCTTCCTTACTGCCACTACTTGGTGTTGATGTTGAGCTCGGTTGTAGTTTGTGCCTGACAGTCGACGCCGACACCGATCTCGGTAGATCCACCCACCCCTCTCCCTTCGATAAGCTCCAGCACGATGAATTCCAACCCCAGGCCCAGTGGCGTTAGCTCCACTTCGTCAAACAGACGAGGCCCTGACGAAGTATTCGCCGCCTTGGTGGATGCACTGGAAACAACCCCTTCCTTGCTTGGTCGTCCCCAGCCGTCTCCGCCCATTTGGCATCCACTACAGGATATGGCACCTGGGCCTAGCACACCCCCTTTCCACGCTGGCGCTCCAATGCCTACACCATCCATATATACTGACCCGTATCCCTCTGAAGTACAGGCAGTATCTGATGCATACAACCTGCACTCTCTATCCATTGGATCGTCATCCCCTTCCTCGTCGGCAAAAGGCAAGGGTCGCGCTCGAGATAATGATGATCATGATGGCCTCGCCGAACACGGGATTCCTGAGCCTCGCACAACTAATTATGCATGGATGCATCATCTCGCACCTCCTCCTCGTGGTGGTGCTACGAGCAGCACTGATCCTATTGGCAATTCAAGACCACAGAGCCTCCACCGCTCTCACCTCTCAGACTCACATATCATAATGCCACCAACGCCAAGCCTGATCGTCACTGAACATCCTTCCCATCCTTATTCTGCATCTCCATATTTATCCTCGCATTCTTCTCATCCACACTTTCAACCACCGCCACCGCCTCATCATCCTCCAAGTGGCGACAACAATGAATGGGAGACGAACCCGTATCTGGTCCAACTGCAGCGCGAGAACACTGAGGCGCAATCCTCATATTCAGCTCATCCCCATCATCCTCCTTCCTTCCCTATCCCCAACCATTATGGGCATCCTGATTCTACTCCTGGCGCTGCTTCATCATCTTCTCGAAGAATGGAGGACCGCCTGGAAGCTGTGATGCAAGACGCCGCGCTCCTGAGCAGGACCCTCGAGAACGAGCAGAGGCGCGCGTCAAAGACCAGCGACATGGAAAGATGGATGGCTCTAGGTCATCGGAGAGTGAAGAGCGCGGGGTCTAATCCGAGTCCCCATAGACCGGATCGACCACTGCCTCCTCTTCCGCCTCCGATTGGCGCTGCTCCTCCGGTATTTGCAGGATACCATGCTGGTCCTTCTTCTCCTTCACCTGCTATGCTATCACCACAGCCTTCCGGAAGTTCCGGTACCAATGGCAGCGGGAGTGGCGGAGGGTTCTTTAGCGCGTTAGCGAATAGAGCGCGATCCCGCTCACGATCGCGTTCGAACTCAGCCTCGCGCCAGCCTTCACCTTCTCCTGGCCCGCATGACCATCGATTTACAGAGCATGAGCCCGAGCTCCATCGTGATATCCAACCGATCAATGATTTTTTCGCTAGCGCGCACTCCCAGCCTCAGCCTCAAGGCCGTCGTCGTTCGAATCATGGCAGCGCGCGCCCACCTGTGTTCAATAATTTCAACCTCTCGCGCTTGCGCCAAAAGTTCTCTCATGTGCGAGAGCATCTTGTCCAGCCTCAGCATCAGGACGAAGCTGGCGCGAGAGATGTGCATGGGAGACCCCCGGCGCCCATGATCGTCAGAAGAGGTACGGCTGGGAGCTTGTTGTTCTTGTATGATGAGGCGGAGCGTGGTGCTAGGCCGCGTCCGGCGGCGGTGCATGTTGACGAGGCTGATGGTTCTATGAATGACGCGGTTGTCCCATTGCCACCACCGCCTCCACTAGGTCCTCACCCTAATCCCTATGTGTTGTATGAGGGTCTCGGACGTCGCTCGCCTCATCGCAATGCATCCCACGAACCCGATGTGCAAGAGCCTAGAGATCTTCCTGACCCTCCACAAGATGGTCCAGAAGACTCGGCCCACCCGCTCCCTGTACCCCCACCCCTCGAGCCCGTCCCTATACCCATCCACCTGCCGAACCCCAATAACAACAGACCTTCACCCATTCCTATTCCTGATAGCAACTTGCTCTCCCCCGTCTCTGGCCACGCTCACGATCACGACCCCGCTTTACTCTCCCCACATTCCTCACCAGGATCCACAAGCTCATCCCTCCCGGACCTCTCTTCCTCACCCACAGGATCTTCCTCGTCCATTCCAGACCTTGCAGAATGTGGCGTATGCGCCTCCGAACTAGAGCGTTTCGAGCGCGCGATCATACCTGGGTGCAAGCATGTGTTCTGCTTCGATTGCGTGCGCGGCTACGTCATTGCGCGTTTGGAGGAGGGTAAGTTGGATATGCCTTGTCCTGGGTGCGTCGCGGAGCGAGGGAGTACTCGTGGGCGAGAAAGAGGAGGGAGAAAGGAAGAGGGTGAGATCTCGAGGGATTTCATTGAGTTCTTGGAACTTAGCCGCCTTGAGAGAGATACGCTTGAGAGACTCGAGTTGGCCGAATATGCTGTGCTGCATCGGTGTGCCAAGTACGTCCCTTTCTCTTCGCCTTTCGTCCATTCTCCTTCCTTTTCTGCCCAGACGTTGGCTGACATTACCAAAACTTTATTATCATCCGTATCATAATTATCTTCCAGGTGCTCTGAGTCAGTCTATATTGACCGACAAGAATACCTCTCCAACAGCTTCATAGACTGCCCACTCCCAAACTGCCACGGGAGGTCCTGCAAAGATTGCGGCAAAGTCGTTCCTCGCCCACCTCCACCAGAGGACGCCACCCCGGAATACCAGGGTATAGTAGAGCCGCATTTCTGCAGTGCAGACGATTTGAAGAATTATTTGCAAACGACTGGGGCGAAGCGATGCCCTGGTTGTGCGACGCCGATCCTGCGGAACGAAGGGTGTAATCATATGACGTGTGTCGTACCTGGGTGCCATACGTGAGTCCATCTTTGCTCTACTTATCTCTCTGCAAGCAGGGATATGCTTACAGCTCTCTCCTCAGACACTTCTGCTACAAATGCAGCACAAAGATAATCTCGTCCAAGGACTCGAACGCTGTCAGGACGGCAGTCTACGATCACTTCCACTCGGGAGGATGCAGGCTGTTTACCTGAGTTCCTCTTGAGAGAACGTGTGTGACGCACAAATCGAATAATAAGATGTTTGCTCGGAAATGGATCAAGGTTCCAACCTGACCACCCCTTCGCGCGATTGATCTACTTTGCATCCTGTGACCCCCTGACTAAGACTCTGATCGTAAGCTGCGGCCCGGGCGTGTTCCACATGGCGATATAACGTACTAACAACTCTTAGTCTTCGTGGAGCACTCTCCTGCCTCAGGTGAACATCCGCCTCTCGTAAATGAATTGTTGTTCGGTATGATGAACTATAGATCTCTCGTGGCGGGGGTGGAGCTTCGCCGCCCCGAAACTCCGTCCTCGGCCAATGTCACACTCTTGGCATTTACGTCAAAACCTTTGTCGTTGAGCGCTCAGCATAAGCACCTCCTAATTGAATTCTCCTCCCTCGGTCTTGCGCCGATCGTTGACTCTAAACCTCAACACTACCGCCCCATATTTCAAGAACTGCACAGCTGTATCTTCGGGCTGAATTGATCACGCCCGAGGTCTCTCAGGGAAACGGAGAGTTATCATTTCGTTTCTGTCGGTGATGCTGAAGTAGAGGAATTTTCTCCCGCCCTCTTTACGCCATGACTCGCCAGATCATTCCTGCTCCACAAACCATATGATTCACCTGCCTTCCAAATTCCACGCTGGGCGACCATAATGATGGTGGTACGAGTCATGGGTTCAGTAGTTCACCAGTTGGTGGCTTCTAGTTCGAACCGCAACCAATCGGGATCACTGTTCACCGAAAGTACATGTAGAGCTCTTACTCTCGGCGAGTGGTGATCCCGATCAGTAAACGTAAAATTTGGAGCCTCACTAGCCCATACGACACACCAATTTCACAAAGGTTCCCCGCCAAGCCCTTCTCGCCTCACCGCTTCGCATAAATAGGGCTCGACACCGGGGTTAAGGGACAGCAAGCAACCTCTCAGCTTCCTCTTACTGCATCAACATGTTGGACCGTCCATTCCACGCCCTCGCCGTTCTCTTCACTGTCATTGCGTCCACGGTTGCCCTTCCACGCACCTCACTTGAGGAGCGGGATACGAGCCCAAAGTGTGTGACCTATAAGTCGGGTTACCTTGCAACTTCAGTCATCAACGGTGAGTATTGTATTAGAAGACGCAAGCAAGGCCGAAGCCTCACTCCGCGATTTTGGACTATTAGGAGCCTGGACTCCGTTCACCTTCCACTCTGGCACTATTGCTTACGCCGGTGGCTCCGGTACCCCAATCTCCGTACAATTCCAGGTCAGTGCATCAAGGCGATGGCGAGGCATCACTATAAGACTAAAATCTGCGGATAGACGTGCACACCAAACTACGCTGGATCCTCTAATGTTTACCAGGCTCCAGGCGACCAGCTTTATGGTCGCCTCTACTTGCCCGATACCAAAAGCTGTATTGCAGTTGATACGGTACGCCTCCTGCCCCTCCCACCGACGGTTCTGAATCTAACCCTCATGGCTAACTAATAATATCTGTGAAATCAAGACTACCGGCTATGGAAAATCCACTTCATGCTTGAGTTCGGCCAGTGGGGACATGGCCACTGCTGCCTCAATCCCGCAGAACTTTGCTTGGCGCACGTTTAGCCAAGATGATACTCACCAAACCTTGTTCTGGGTACGTTCGGAACCTCCCGTGATGGAGAGATCTTTAGCTCTAACGTTCTTATGGTGTAAAGGCTGGAGCTGCTACCGCAAACGGTACTCAGGGAGCGGGTGGTACTTGTGGAGGGTTCTATGGCTACCAGCACCCAAGCGGATCTCTCGTCCCCACTCAGGGTCCCAATCAGGTCACGACTTATATGTGCAACAGCAACTCTACTCTAGCGGGCGTATTCGCAGACCTCCGCCCCACGGCTACTGGCACTTCGAGCTAGACGTGCATATTTTGTCCAAGATTTACTTCTTCTGTAAAAACATGTTCTAAGATTACCGTCTAGAATTGATGTTCCCAAAGCCCTGGTCTCTAAGAGCCTGGGTTTGTTAATCCTGCACGGGACGCCAATTAGTCAAGTACAGAAAGAAGAGAATGAGATTATGCAGGGCCGTTGGCCCCAATACATCCGTACATATAATCTCTTGACATGAAAGGAAGCTGTACTCGGCTTCTACCACATTATCGGCCTTCATTGGTTTTGTCGACGCTCTACACGGCGTATAACGTCCTCTATGGTATTGATCCACCCTAGCGAGTGGGGGGGGTGAGAAGAAAGCTTCAGATTTGGGGCATTGTCTCAGTATCTGGATCGAGGGACAATTCCTGTAGCACCAATCCTTTTCATTTGATCAAACAGCAAGTTTCACAAACATGGAAGTTTCAGAAGATTTGCCTCTATCAAGTCTTTTGATGCCCTTGAGCTGTCGGAACCCCCGAGCTCATTATAAGGACCTGTCATGTCATCTAGCTATCGCGGATATAGTATGTCTGCTCGCTTATTGCCTAAAGCAATACCTTCTATATAGCCCTGAACATTCAGGATCCTGCCGAGACACGAACACCTGTTCATAGCCTGCTTAGAGCCTTCTCTTTACGGCTGACCCTTGACCTCCACGTCGCATCCTCGTAGGCTTTCAGCGGTACTCGTTGGCAAAGACCTGTCGCTTGAGCCGTTTAGTCGTTTGAAAGCTCATGCGGGCAGCCAAACTTCATCAATCAATTGCTCACGCCAAGCAAATCGGGTTATTGCTTGGCCTTCGACTTGCAAAGTGTCCCTTGAAGCCTTGCCCTCCTATCATGGAAGCGCAGCTTTCCTGACACTCCAATCACCAACTCAAGATCCTGCCCAGGACTATGCTAACGCGTTTGCTGGTGGAAACCCAGTACCAGCCTAATAATTGCTCATTATTTTCTATAGTTGGTCGATGTCTTGGCATTTACGTCAAATTTTGAGGGCTGACCCTCCAACCATAAAGCTACCGGAGAATACACGAGAAAATCTTCTCACTGACAATTTGATAGTGAAGGAGACGGTCGCTTGAGAGTAAGCCCATCACCTCGTTACATTTCGAGGTAGCTCTCTATTATGATTCAGCTGATCACGCCTTGTATCGGTTTGACGATTTGTTTATTCCCTAGTATCCGTCGCATTGCGATCGTGGCCTTCAACGTTCAATATTTTGACTGTTCTTTTTATCTACGCCAACCTGCGTTTACCATCAACCAAATTGAGTCACCCCCGCAGTCGGTGGATCATTGTTTTGGTTTGAGGCAAACATTCTTGTTCCTAAGCAAATTGCCTCTTCAGCTGAAATAGCCACCTTCCCAAGATCCCATGATGCCATCAGTTCACGTAAACTTCACTGAATTATCTTCGAATATACATCCTGGTATAAATACCATTTGCGAGTAGTCATGCTGATGTCGCACTCCTAGCTTCCCTCAGTTGCCTATGATGCTGGCTCGTGCTTCAGACCTTGTTGCAAGTTTATTTGGGCTCCTCACGTTGGCAGCTGCTCTTCCTCATGAATCTCTCGAGGAGCGGGCCACCAGCCCAAAATGTGTTACTTATAAGTCGGGCTATCTTGCTACCTCTCTCGTCAACGGTGTGTTCCCTCAAGAGCTTGTGTATTGCTGCGCTAACATATAGTCCCTCTTTGCCAATAGGAGCATGGAATCCATTCAGCCTTCACTCTGGCACCCTCGCATATGATGGCTCCTCAGGTGTTCCGGTTCATGCGGAGTTCCAGGTTTGAAATGACGTCGCTGACTCTGGGGCAATTTCTTCTGACTTCAGCTACGTCTCGTAGACATGTACACCGAACTATGCTGGATCGTCAAATGTCCTAGTTGAGGCGGGCGACCCCCTTTTCGGTCGAATTTATTTGCCTGAAAGTACGAGCTGCCTTGCAGTGGATGCGGTAAGCAAACCGTGACTTCGTCCAGTTCAATGTTCAATCAAAAACTGATATTCGCTAACATGGTGTGGTCTAATCATAGGCCACTGGCGCGGGAATTTCTACATCATGCTTGAATTCGGCTAGCGGCCAAATGACCACTGCTGCTTCTATCCCTCAAAATTTTGCTTGGAGAACATTTAGCCAAGACACAACACACGAAGTCCTATTTTGGGTGTGTATCTATTGAGCTATAGGCAATATTCTATCTATTGATATATGAGTGCTTACTATTTGCTTATTTTTGAAGACTGGCGCGGCCACTGCAAATGGTACTCAAGGTGCGACTAGCTCCTGCGATAGCTTCTATGGCTACAAACACGCGAGCGGAGTATTGTCGCCCACAGTCGGTTCTGGGAATGTGACAACTTATATATGTGATGACCCTGCTACCAACGCAGGGGTGTTCGCTGATCTTCGCTCCACACCTACTGGCACCAGTACTTGATATTAGGTGAAAGATGGACGGGAGGGACTTTCCCTTACACATCATTTACATTGTTGTTTGTTGAACATATTTGAGGCGCCGCTTGTAATGGAATCAAAGCCCACTCACGCATCTGCCAACTATGTTTCTAGCCGCTTAAGAGTAGCTAATGATTACACGAGTTTTTTCGGTACAAGCGAGTCTCCAACTCGTTCGTGGACTAACGAGTTATTCCAGTGTGGGAATTACTCAAGTTCAATCGCATCGAGCATAGGATTAAGGTCTGTTTTGACTGTCACACCGGGAAGCGAACAGTCCTCTGACCTTTGCCGCCGCATTACTTGAGATTCACCCTACACCGACTGGTGTTAATGATTAATTTGGGAGGTTATTTATTCAGGAAAGCTTCTATAACTTCTACCTTCTACTAATCAGTTGATTTTAATTGAGTTCTCCACTTCCGCGGGTTGTGTCGCTTGCAATGGCTGGGCAAGGCTTATTTAACCTTATTTGTGGCAGTCGAGACTTGAGACACAACACCGCCCCTTTTGGTTCTTTTACAGCACAGGATATTTGCCATTCAACATCTGACTCTGCCCTTAGAGATGAACGATGCTACCTTCTTGGAATATCCAATGCCTCCAAGGGCCTACAGCTGTTGAGCCTGTGATAAGCGGATACTCCACGCATAACTCGTTGTTCCATCCCTCTGCATTGAAGTACAACGGTTGGCCACTTAGAAGCCTTAAAGGCCGATGGAAACCAGAGAGACGACAGCTCATGCTAAAATCACTCACTTAGATGCTGACCTGCCCCGCAACAACGACTTGCGGCGGGACAGGATCAGCAGCACCCAATCTAGCAGCAAGAAATGGTGTGATATCAGATCATATCTATTTTATAATCGCCGATAATCTCGAACATATCCCCTCATGAGAGTAAGTTTTGGATTTACTTCCTAAAGGCGGGGAGCTTTTCGTCGACGAAGGTGCACAATAGCATCATTCCACTTGCGGCGGAAATGATTCGCTCTCGAGAACAGACTTTTTAGCTGTTAACTGAGGAATTCATCCTCTCCGGCGTCTCAACAATCACAAATATATGTGTCAATCTTTGCCTTACACTTGTGTGTGCAGATCAGATACTCTGGACCCTCTTAAGCGCAAGGCTCTGGCGCTCCACGCTTTCTTGATGCACATCGGCGCCATACTATGAAGGAGCGCGTCTTACCTCCGCTAGGCGCGTAGGCTGCCCCGTGTCGCGCTAATCCGAACGATATATAGCGGCAGCAAGTCTAGTATGTCTATCCAACATCCCAATACCAGCTAGAGCCATGGAGAACAGTGAGTTCTGCTCTTTATGCGTCATCACACAGTTTGGTGACTCGCTGCCCGTCTCAAGCCCATCCTAATCTCACAAGACTCAATCAAGTCTTTGCAGAGCTCGGATGGACACCTAAATGGGTGAGTTCCTTGGACTGACCGTTGCAATGAGGTTGAATTCTGTAGTAGCACAATTTCTAACCTTGGCTTGTGGGCCCCGGGATCTAGGAGTCCAATGAAGGAACCAGTGGAGGCACCTCTACTCATGATGTGAAACTATTTGGTGACGTTCTATTCATTGGGTTTGATTCATGCTCAATGTAACATATGTTCCCTGAAGATGGCGATTCTACGATATGGATTGCGACTGGCCAAGGGAATAGTATTGTCGCTGCGCAAGAGGCCGCAAGCCGCTGGTGGCTGAGGCATCACGGATACCAAATCGACTGATTTGACAGTTATCATCACCTACATCCTAACATTCCTATACCCCCATTAATGTTGCTGCTAGTCGGGAGGGTAGCGCTAAGCAAGCTGCATAAAGCGACACTAGAGTTCTGATTTACATACACAACCTGACATAATGGACTAGAGGCTTGATATCCTGTAAATGAAGAGCGAAAGATAACGCGAACGAAAGAGTAAAAGGAAAGAAAAAACAAATGAGGAGAAACAGAAAGAAAGTTATATGCGCAAAGGTGTACGAAAGCAATAACAAATGAGTTGGGTGTACAAGCATATGATGTGCGCGAATCTGGCCGATTTTACGCCTTCTCTGCTGGGCGATATTGGCTGACCTCGACAATCGGAACAGGCATGCGTATTGGAGGGTCTCCTGACACCTTTACCTCCACGACTTCAGGTGCCACTGGAAGCACATCAGTTGGCCTCCGCCCTAGGCCCACCAATGCCCCCACCCACTTCACGCCTCTCCACATCCTCACGCCCACCCACTTGACGAAAAAGAATATGAAGACAAAGAAGTTGAGTCCGACGACGATCCCCGTGATGATAAAGATGGGTAGGACGACGTCGGGGGCCACCTGCATGAGGACGTGGTAGACGAAGAAGGCGAAGGAGCCGAGCGTGACCATGACGGCAAGCATGGGCATGCGTGCGCGAATGGAGAAGAATGCATAGGTGTTGAGGGTGTCGCGAGTATAGTTCTACAGGAAAATAACATAGAATTCATTGTGGGGGAAGCGAGACTGGTCAGCGTTGGCGATTCTTTGTGAAACGCGCAGGACGACGTACTCGGAAAATCTCCCCGTCCTGCGAGTAATAGAGGATGTATAACCAGCAGGTGAATGTCACCCCAATTAGGGCAGTCAGGATCGAGACGGCGATAGCTTTAATGGCCCATTCGTCAACGGGGATGATTGTGCCGTCGCGGGATAAGCCCAAGATCGCGGCGTCAACACTATAGATGAAGTGTCGCTGTGTCAGTTCACTGCTAAGATAAAATATTACAGGAAATTAGACATACGCAATAAAGCCCATCAGCTATGGATGACGATGGAGGAGAAAAATCAAACGAAACAAGTCAGTAAGAATTCGCTGCCAGAACAAGATCGACAATAATGACTGACTGTCATCGCACAAGTGGCCCACTCGCTGATCAACCCATTTTTGATCACCTCGAAGCGCGCATCATCCCTCGCTTCGTGCAGCACTCGATATGGCGTCCAAAACAAAAACATTGCGAGACCAGGGCTGAGTGGCTCGGGGGTGAGACCGTACGAAGGTAATATTGATGGTGAGCATGCAGGCGATTCCTTCGAGTCTGGTGCTACTGATAGGCCCTCGGTGGTCAGTTTATTGGATTTGGTGTATGCTGGGGGTGGAGTTATGGGCGACGCTGGATGGATGGGGATGAGGAGGTGTGTCTGGTTGTCTGTTGGGGTGGTTGGGGATTCGGGCTCGGGGGTGGACTCGAGGGTCTGTGGTTCGGGGAACACGACGACCTGGAGATGCGTCGATGCAGTTTGAGACGAAGGCGACCAAGGCTAAAGCATCAAAAAAGAGTAACATTGAGCCGATCGAGTCCTCATCCCAACCCACAAACCTAGATGGAAAGCCGACACTTACAGCGAAGAGGGACATATCACAATGCACGACGGAAGAGTTGGGGGCCAAGTCCGTTCCCATAAAGTAAACTGTTGTGCCTACGGATGACATTGCGTGAACTCTTGAGCCTGGGGGCAAGACGCCACTGATCTCAGTCCAGCCCAATGCTACAAGATCAAATGATAGTGCGACCAGTGAGAATTATCGTTCGCGTGAAGACAGTATCGGAATATACTCACTGCGTAGATTGAGTGCCCAAATACACGTTCCATCGGCTCTCCCAACAGCGACGCAAGCAACATCGTCGCCCACTAGACACCCACAAAGAGCCGGCGGCCAATTATTCCCGAACCCCTGCGGTGGTGCGGAAGATGGGTCGCGCCGTGTCCAAGTGTGATTCGGCATCGAATACTGCCAAATGTTGAGTTCGAGGAGCGTTGAGGATGGGGAGGGTGGGGGCTGGGAGAGGGACGCGGTGGAAGCGTTGGACAAGAGCAAGGATTCAGGTCTTTCCTTGCCCTTTTTTGACTTTTTGGATGTTGATGCTTTTGGTTTAGGTTTGGGGGAGGTGTAAGGGGTGGGCGGTAAATTGGAAGCTTTCTTGGAGATGACTTCCACCCTGTGCAATGATGTTGTCAGTGAGATTTTAAGTGTTGTATGTATTATCGAGTGGTGGAGATTCTACCCTATAACGATGATGCTGTCCCGCCATGCAAAGCCCACCCGCGGTGAGCCTGCGCGATGCTTGGGTTTTGTATTTGGGCGAGGGATGGTCTTGTGCTCATCGCGAACCCACTCGAGACCTGAATAATGTAAAGATAAGGGCTTATTCAAGGACAGCGCCATTCGGAGAAGCTGACGAACCTTCTGAAGGGTTGGTCAAGTCCAGTCGCCATACATGGTCGTATGCTTGATTCCCCACGAGGAACAGCGACGAACCATGCATAGCGAGCACGGCTGACGATCGCTCCGTCGAGGAGAAATCATGCAGGAGCTTGCTCGTGTGCTTTGTCGCATAATGAGATAGCTTGTCGTTCTCTATGTAGTTTGACATGTTCCCACATATACGATGAGTCAAGGAAGGGAGGCTCAGAGGACAGTCTGTGTCATACATACCTCGACGGTGCACAGTGACAAACACTTTGTTGGACTTGGCGGTTCGCCTCACGATAGCTGTATGATTCTCTCCTTTGGCGGACAAAGAGACGTCTTCATGAGAAAATGACGAAGATGGTGCTCCAAAGGGTCTACGACTGTTGATTTCCTGGACTTTGCTTCCGCGCAGCTGAACAGTCACGACCCGATGCACAGTTGACGACGGAGGGGGGACGATTGTGAAATGCTTCTTGCGGGCAATAAAGTGCATGCCTTGTGAAGGAGCAGGGATCGCTTGAGCTAGTGCAGAGGGGTCTGTCTCCTCCGACTCGGTGTCAGATTCTTCGCCAGAGGAGAGCGATGAAGATGAAGCGTTATCTGGTGGAATAGATTCAGCCTCTTCTTCTTGTAGTAAATCAAATGACGTTCCATCCCCAAAAAGTAACGAGGTCGAAGTGCTAGAGAGAGGTGAGGGAGCGTCCAGTGATGATACGGATTGCCTTGGCGTTTTGGGTGGCCGTGGGGGTTTACGGTTGAACGATATTGAAGAGGAGCGAGAGAGTCGTAAAGACGGCCGTAATGGTGACGGGGGAGGTAATGACGAGGTGATAGATGCAGGAGACGGTGGGAAGTCAGTTGTGTCATCCAGCAGCTCCAGGGCCACTGAGCGCTTGCGGAGAAGTGGTGGAGGCTCTGGCACAAGGGGCTCATGGTCAGAACCACCTGAGACGACCTCCTCGTCCAGATCTCCTATAATGTATCCTCCTGCCATGGTGTTTAAGAGAAAGCCTGTGGGCAGTGCACTACCACCCAAA
Organism: Clavulina sp. PMI_390; assembly: GCA_015039315.1. Lineage (NCBI taxonomy): Eukaryota > Fungi > Basidiomycota > Agaricomycetes > Cantharellales > Hydnaceae > Clavulina > Clavulina sp. PMI_390. The sequence continues at coordinate 11,443 of WIDE01000182.1, read as the reverse complement.
GACTGTGAATCAGGAAACGACACCGCCACTCGGAGCCGCAATTCAGTCCTCGGATGTCAAGGTGTCGCCAGCTCCTTGCACCAGCCTGGCCGAGAAGTTGTCGAGGTACAGCAATAGATAGTCGAATAATAATGAAAAAGATAATGTACTCTCAAAAATTGAATGGATGAAGATAACGAGGAATGGCCCTTGGCAATGACAACCACAAAATCAACCACCTCGCCGTGAAGGGCCAGCACCATTTGCGTTCTGACGTCCAGTCGCCATCTGGGCAGCAGCCCTACCGCCAGCTCGTCGCGGGTCTTCAAAGTTGAAATCACCACTGGGCGCTTGGGTTTGGTCATCATAGGAAGCCAAACGGATAAGTCAAGAAAGGTGAGCGAGGGAAGAACTAGAAAACATACCTGCTACTGCTCCTGCTCCTGCTCGATTTTGATTTCGTGCTGCACGAGCTGTCCGTTCACATTCGCACCAATATCATAGACAACCACAATAGTTAGTTGTGAACTCGTCAGTGATTATTCCAAGCTCTGGATCAAATGTGGTTAGAAGGTATCTCACCAGTACGAGCAATCGCATCCTCCAGATCCTCCATCCGAATGCCACTCCCCCGGCCTCGCCCGTTCGCCCTCACAGCTTCACGCGCAGCGTTCGCTTCGGCCCTTGCCATCGCCTGTACATTTATCGCCGCCCGCTGCGCTGCTGCCTGAGCTTGCTGCGCTTCCACCAGAACACGTTCCACTTCTGCTCTCCGTCTGGCACGTTGCGCAGCTCGAGTTTCGACGTTTCCAGGTGGCTGTTGGGCTCGGAGGAGGGGCGGCGCAGGAGCAGGAGCGGCGGGCGGTAGGCCAGGGTGGAAAACCATGCCTCCGAGTTGAGGCGCGTGCCCAGCACCATTTTGTGCAGGCAAGCCAGGATTCAGGGCGTTCAGGAAGGGGTTGAACGCGACAGCATTAGGTCCAACTCCCTGAGCCGCAAGTGGAGGAGGATGATGAGGACCACCAGCAGGAGGAAGAACACCGTGAGGACCTAGTTGCCAATGATGAATAGGGTGCACTCCAGCGTTCGCATTCACCATAGGACCCACAAGACCTCCTACGGGTTGCCCCATTGCACCGAAGTTAAAAGGTTGTATTTGTGGGGCTACCGGCGCTGGTTGCACAGGGGCCGGAGCGCCAGGAGGGGCCCAGGGGAACTGGACTGGGGCTGCAGCAGGTGGGGCTTGTCCAAACATATTACCGAAGTTGACAGCTGGTCCAGCTCCCAGGCGGCCCGCGCGCTGTCGGCGTCGGAGTTGATCTATCCCAACTCTTGGTGCAGCCACCGGCGCAACGATCGCCTGGATTTGGAATGCAGGCATGGCAACCGCGGCACCAGCAGGCCCAGGTCCCGCAACTGCAGCCGCGCCAGTGCCAGCACCCTTGGGGTTCGCTGGAAGAATCTTTTCAATATCAATATCTGTGTCAGCGGCTTCTGGATGCTCGGCTTTGTACTTCGCGAGAGCCGCACGCGCAGCGGCCGCCACCTCATCATGGCCACCTATGTTCCTCATCGTCCAACACAAGCATGGGGAAAGGAGAAGGATTAGTGACACGACACTATGTCAGCTGGAGGACATACGTTGCTCGATAGCATCCCAAAGCCGACATTTTCCACCATTCCTTTTTGTGCCACGTGAGCTGTCGAAGTGGTCGTAACCGTTAATAGATTCGCGGCAGAGGTAACATGAGAGGGTGCGGCACGATGGGCAGGTCATTTTATTGCACTATGGGAAGTCAATTAGTGATATGATCGAGCAATAGCGGCACTGGGCTTTAGACTCATACACCATCGGTTTTGACGAATGGATTGTTGCATTTGGGACATCGTCGTGTCAGAGCGGCAGCTAAATAACGAAGCAGCGGCGTCAGAAACTATACTCTCAGGCAGTCACTTAGCATACTCATAGCCTCTTCAATCACGTGTCGAGCATCGAGCCCTCTGTCTTCTTCCATTTCTGTCAATAAGGAGTCGGAGTCATCAGCTTCAATGGCAGGATCTCGTGAAATCAGAGGATTTATTTACCCTTACATGATTTCGGCAAGTGATCCTGGAAATTTTCGCTCGTTATTCGACGATAACCAGGGAAGTGATATCAAAATACGAACAAGTTTCTTGCACTTTCGACAACTGACGGCCATGCAATCCTCATTTTCACACCGGAACAATTTCTCTTCCTCGTTCTCAATCACCACAGAATATGGGCAGAAAGGACAGGACTTTTACAGTGATGTATCAGCGAATGCCTCATGCGAGAAAGGACATGGGAGGGGTTCGTACCTCAAGCCCATCAATTCCTGCCTGCTCTAGCGATTTCTCCGCCTTGATACGTTCCCAGAGGATGAAGTTTTTCTCGGGCAGGAATCTCTGAACTTCAGAAAACGGGAATGCCTACACCAAACAACGCATCAGTGGCAACGAACGCTAGTAAAATCATAGAAACGAGCACACCGCTTTGCAGCCGCTCTGATCCATGCATAGAAGTTCCTATGATGGAAAAATGGTCAGTGATATGCTAATAAGGACGGAATGTCAGACTCACAACTTTCCGATTCCCAATCGCCTCTTCTGCCGTTCTTCTAGCGCAATCCATGCAAAAGAGATGGGCCTCGGGACATTGAACCATGTTTTCCTATGGGCTGGAGTAAGCAGGCCGATCGGATCCATCAACACTTAAGATCAACGCACAAACGAGTAGTCTCCAAAGCAACAGCCACATTCGATGCCTTGACCAGATTCTTCGAGGGCCTGTCGCTGCTGCTCCTGAGCTAGCTTCCTGTCTGCAGCTTCCATTTCCTCCTCTACAATGAAATAGCCATATCAATGAAGAGAGTCACGATAAGGTAATAAAAGGAGTTGAGAGCTAACCGAGTTTCGCTTCCAGCCATCCCTTCTCCTTCTCGATCTCCTCATCAAATAGGACTCGACCCTTTCCCTTCGCCCCTTTTCGGGCGTTCACCATCCGTTTATAAGGCGGGTTTTGTCTTCCGCTCTCCTCTTTCAGCTGAAGATACGCAGGTGCATAGAATCTCTTGATATTCAACGTCTGACGAATATGGGCAGTCGGGATGAGACCGAAGCTGGTTTGTAGCAAGTCCTACGCGAAGAATGATGAGGGAGTGAGAAAGTGAGATATGGAGCAACAGGCGCTGTTCATAGTACCACAGCAGCGTTGATATAGTCCGGGCCCCCGGCAAATGGACGCTCGGATGAACCATAATCGATCTTGACCTCTTTTGCTTTGCTATCGCCTTCATCGTCTAAGGAGCGTTTCCGCTTTCGCAGCTCGACCTGGAGAGAGAGGTTCAAATTGCACAGCTCACAGCAATAGGGTTAGAAGGAACCTACCTTCGGATAGTTCGGATTCTCAAATAGGGTGTGTAAGACCGCTTGATGTAGTTCCCCGTGGTATTCGCCAAAATACTGCTCACACAGCTTCTTGAGATGTGCAGGCTCAACATCAGGTATGATCTCAAGAATTTGCGCGATAGCAGCATCAATTATTGCTTCAGGGGAAGGTGGTTCTGGTGGGGCAACAACTGGCGCTGGAATTTCTTGAATTTCTTCATCATCAATATCCATCGGAGTTCCGAATTGCTCAGGTCTTTCTTGAAAAGCTGTCTCAGCAGTACGGTCTGGTTCTGTAAAGCTCAACTCATCGTCAGGTTCCGGCGACAGGGAGGGAGAAGGGCGAAATAGCGGCTTTGGTGGCACCGAGGACGTGGTTTCCTGCAAAATAATGACGATTAATAAACTAGGCGTGAGGGGCGTCTGTTGAGATCATGGCCAACCTTCGGGGCAGCCAGGGATGGTCCATTCCTATTAGACGCCACCGACGCCACACGGGTCGCGCCTACAGTATAGCATCCAAAGAACATTCGCAACATCTTTAGTATGGGCGTTAAGATATTTTATAGTTGTAAATTGGCATCTGGTCATAATGAAGTCTGACCTTGAGGGCCAAAATCGTCCACCGCCCGCTGTTTCCCTTTAGCTTTTGCAGAAAGCCGGCCGGTAGAGGATGGTCCGGCGCGATCGTTACTCCAAATTTCGTACCCTTCGTCTGATTCACCCTCGTCGGAATCTGAAAGTACGACGATCGACCCATTTTGAAACATGGCTCGCGCGTTTGGGGAGGGATGCCGCGGGGCTGAGGGTACTTGCTTGCCTTTCGCACTGGCAGACGAGGTCGAAGCGACGTTGACAGACATAGGTCTCGCTAGAGGGCTATCTGGTTCTGGAGAGGATGATGCTAGGTCGATGGTTCTGACCGCCATGACTTGGGATATATTTATGCCGCCGAGAGCAATAAATGAAGACAAGAACAAACAGGCGTCACGCGTCGCGAACAGCATTGGCATGTCTCAATTCTATATATTTCATTCAGACCAAAATGATTCAGTATGGAGGGCAATAGCTTCCACTCGGTATATGGCTGTGTCTATAAGTCGATTGATTCTGTCAGTATGACTTGATACCTGGATGCGCCCGAATCTCCACGTCAGTTCCAGAGCGAAGCGAACGGGTAATCAGTATAGCCTAATGAACTATCGGTTAGATCCCAAAAGTTATTAAATGTGAGGAGTCTCCAAACCTTTCGTCGAAGTAGGGCCAGGAGGTCCATAGAATGTGGATCGGTCATACTTGTTCAATGGCAAACCATGCTTAAGGCGATGCTAATTTAGGAAGAAACGCCGAAAATCATCAGCAAGTCCAGTTTTAGCACAGCAAAACACTTGCTCACCACCAAGTCAGGGTTGGACACGAAATATCGTCCAAACGCCACGCCGCCGCCGAGTTTTCGCACACTTTCCTCAGCATCTCCCTTCGTAAAGCCGCCAGCGGCAATGTAGGGCCTTTCGCCCTTCTCGTTCCAGATGTCCCGGAGATACTTGCTTGACTGCTTTACCAGTCCGTCTTTGTCGGAGTCGCCCGTGATGCGGGGCTCGACGATGTGGATATAAGCCAAATTGGGATACCGATCGCGGATTTCGCGAACCAGATATGAGAAGGTCTCATTCACCTCATCATCAGGCTCTGAGAGGGTCGACCATAAGCGATGGCTATTAGGTCGTCAGAGCGAAAGCCATAATGGCACTCACTGGTCATATCTTGGAAACCATTGTAGGGGGAAAATCGAATGCCAGCCCGCTCCTGGCCTACGACTTCAACCAACGCTGCTAAAGCCTTCCACAGTATTATATCGGTCTAGTTTCTGATTATGGGTTGAGTATCAATCACCTACCTCTAGAGTGAACCGGCAGCGGTTTTCAAGGTTTCCCCCGTATTCGTCGTTGCGCAAATTCGCCCTCTTGTCGAGGAACTGATCAGGAACTGCTCAGAAGTATCTCGTAAGCTGCACAAGGTGGACGCAAATCACGACTTACGATAGCCATTTGCGTTATGAATCTGAGGAAGGAGCGGATGAGTTTCATGAACCTCAGATAAATGCAATATTCATACCTCGACGCCGTCAAACCCGGCACCATGCACGGCGTCCCTACCTGCATCCGCGAACATCCGGACAAACCTCTTGATGGCGTCCTTCGTCAGTGGCTGGGGGACCTCTCCACCAGGGAGTGGCACCGCCGAAGGTGCTACGTAATGGTGGCCAAGAGAGCGAATGTGGTCAGGATTGGCTGCTCGCCCATCCTCACGTAGCTGAGCAAAAATAAAGCCTCCCTTCGCATGCACCTTGTCGGTGATGCGCTTCCAAGAACGGATCTGCTGGGCGCTCCACAAGCCAGGTGCATTTCTAGAACGTCATCGAGGGCCGAGGACCGAGGTGAGTGTCACAGGGAGTTACGAGACCCCGGTAATTTTCGAAGAGAGCTTGGCACTCACGGCTGGCCGCCGGCCTCTTCGCTGTGACAAAAAGATTATACAAATGACGCAATGAGATCGGAGAGCTCCCATTGTAATATGTGGCAATCTAACCTGGTATAAGTGGCTTCGCCGATGATTAATCCTCCAGGAGTAGCCCGCTGCTCATAATACTTTTCTGCAATCTGTCAAGGTAACCCAGGGTGAGATCTCCGTGTTTTGTGAACCATAGAAGACAGATCTTACCTGCTCGTGCTCCCCTCTATCGTTGGCTCGGAATCGTGTCAATGGAGCCATGATAACTCGATGAGAGAGTGTAATATTTCCGACCCGTAGCGGGGTGAATAGATGTGATTCCATGTTGTTGTAATCGACGCGAAACGCCAGACTGGGGGATATCTGCGGAGATCTCGAGGTGCAAGCAAGGTATATAAAGCCAGCGCGGGGTTCAATATTGATGGTTTCTGCGGAATAATAAATATTTATGAGGCTTTGACGGCTGTCCTCGCCGCACGCGTACAGAGGTCCAGAAAGGATAGCGAGATAGTGATTGCCTCGGATGGATGGGCGGCGTAAATTGGGAAGTTGAAGTAGCAACAGCAAACGCGGCGGCGCATGGATAGACTCCCGTTATTTGTTTTGATATAGCATGCGTTTCATAGGTTAACTGACACGTCTCGTCGAAGGTGTGAGTAAAGATCCAAATTATGCGCCGTTATAATAGTTCTTCACAGTCGACATTCAGGATAAGGAACTTGAATGCCGGCTAAGTAACCTTCGCATGAACGTTTCCCAACGATCCAAACTCGAGGCAGGAGGTCACATAGCGAATGCTTCGGTGAATGGAGACCCATAGGAACAATATCTTGAACGGTGTGGTTCAAATTATTTACAAAGCAAGATGGGCGAAGTGACCACCAACGACGGGACGAGCCCTGAAGCCATCGACGGTGCCAGCAGATGCGTCAACTAAAGAGAGAGATAAAAACACCATTGCGTCAGGATAAGGCTTCGGAGACGGTGAAGATGAAATTATACGTACACCAGTCGGAGAGGGGGTTAGTGTTCTTTCCATCGGCGGCGTACGCGTGGACACCGTTGATAAAGAGGTCACGGACACTGGTGGAGGTGACAATAGCAGAAGTCAAAATCTGCCAATCAGACTTGCTCCAGGTCGAATGACGAGTATCAAGAGGCAGGCCATAGGTCAGGCCGTGTGACGCATACCTAGGCAAGGAAGATAACAAGTTGTCAGGACAGTACTAAGGGTGACAATATGGATATATACCAGTTGGTTTGCTGGGTGTAAAGGGATGAGGAAAAGAGGTTCAAACCGAGCAACTTGTCACCAAACATGTTGTACATGAGGCCCCAGGTCGAAGTTTGGCCGTAGGCAAGTGTCCTATAGGTGAAGGCAAGGGTTCAATTATTGGGAACATCTAAAGCGACAATCGGAATACTTGCAAGTGATCACCGGTAGATGCTTGAGCATACGATAGGATCTTGGGGACGTAGGTAGTAGCGATGGTAGTGTAGTTGGTGGCATCGGAAGTTTTGCCGAGGAGGGAAGCAATCTCGCCCATGGCACCAATACCGACGACACCCTTGATAGCCAAATTGGTTTGATTCGCCAACGAACCCTCGAAGTCATCGGTAGAGATCTGATTAGCGGGAATAAGTGAGTCGGAGACGAGGTAGCTTGTCCATTGGGCGAGCAGAGAGTAGTCGGCGGACAGCTGACTGGTGTCGCCACTCTTCTGGGCGTAAGAAAGGGCCATGATGAGCATGTTACCACACTCCTCAACAGGCATTGCTTCATCTGCTCCATCGTTATGGCTCATTACATAATCAAGGGGGGTTAGGGGGGGCCTTTCCTCGTTCCTTACGGGGGACTCACCCAATCGCCTTGGGGTAGCTGGCGCCCATGTCATGGACGGACCACTTGTTCGGGTACATGCCACTCTGCGACGGAAAAGGCATAGGTGATTAACAAGACCTTTTTGATATGTAGAAAAAGGCGTCTTCTTACCTGCTGATAGATGAAGAGAGGCTGTAGGACCAAGTTGACAAGCACGTGCAAACAGAAGTGTGAAGAGTTAAAGGTCAACGAAAAATCATCAAAAACGAAATTATCTTCACTTACCTGAAGAAGATAAGCTCCAAGGATGGGGCTTTTGTTAAGAGAGGGTGATTAGCTATTAGATCCCGCCCCTTGCCCAGTGGGAATAGCCACGCACTTGACATATAGCCAGAACGACCAGCTGGGGAAGATCACATCGACGGTGTTGACGTTACCGTCGGAAGAAATCTCCTTCATGAATGCCATGATGTCACCAGTGTTGTAGGAGCCGCTGCTGGACTTGGAGATGGTGATTTCGATGCCACCCATTACTTGACGAGCGCTGAGGGCAAGAATGTCTGCGTAAGCCGAGGAGATGGCAGATCCATCTGATTGAACCTTTGCATCGAAGGTTGCGGCGGCAGAGACGGCGGCATTGTACTCGGTGGTGGACAAGAAGAAGGTCAGAGCAGAGAGAGGAGTGCTATATGTCGCCGCGTAGTAGGGGTAACGGTCCTCCAGCACGCTGCCAGTGGTAATATATTGGATATTGGGCGAACGAGCGTGTCCAACAGCGAAGATGACGGGGTTCCTGTTACATATGAATATTCTCAGGACAATGTGATCATTGACGGAACAGAAAGTCGACCTACGAGGTGGAGTCAGAGGTCGAGCCAATATCCTTAGACAGACCAAACACAGGCCAATCATTGCTAATGGCACGGTAGTTGGTATCTTGGGTATTGGGGAGGTTACCGTTCTAGATGGATATATTCGGTACTAGTAGGACAGTGGGTTGAGAAAAACAGTACCCACAGCGATGAAAGCGGCGCGCACAACGGCATCCTGGCCAGACTGGTAGGTAACAGCGCCAGTGTTGAGGATACCGTGCCAGGCGCTACCAGACTGGACCATATCACCAGATTCGCCATAGGTGGTCTGAGTGGCCAGTTGAACTTGGTGCGCAACAACCGTGCCAACGTTGGTAGACCAGTTGACCTGATATAACAAAAGAGTTAGCAAAACGTATTGAGCCTCTATGATATCATATGAACGAACCGTTTGTGTGTTATCGGTGGAGACCCATTCACCAGAAGTGTCGGCGTAAACCTGGATCAAGTGAGAGTTGCCATCGGTGGCCTTGGTGGTGATCGAGAGGTACGAGAAAGGAAGGGAGCCACGTAGGAAGTCGGTGGGTTCAATGGGAGATAAGAAGGTCGCGGTGACGGTGACGGGACCAGCAGTGAGGACAAATGTGGAGGTCGTGGATGTGATCTAGATCAAGCAGAATGAGGCACGATTCGACCGATATCCCCCCAGGAAACTACGAACCTTGAGGCTCGTCTGGGTGGCGAGGGTGGCTCCGGAGACGCTGGGGGCACCAAGAATTGTGTACGTGGTACTAAAGACCAGAGTGAGGGCACCAAACGAAACATTCGAGAATAGTTTTGACAAAGTTACACAACCCGAAAACAAAGCGTCAAAAAAGGTAGGCGGCCAGGCTGAGGACAACAACTCACCCATCAACTCGGACGTAACAAGTCCATCCGAGAGTTGCCCCAGTCCAGAACTGGGGCCATGTCCCACCTGTCGAAACAAAGCTACTTAGGGCCGATCATCATGAGTTACCATTGATGGACGTACTCAAACTACCGCCAGTGCCACCGGGAAGCCATGCTGAGGTGTATGGAGATCGAACTGCTAACGGAATAGCAGAGCTAGAGCAGATAGTCCAAACAGAAAGTTAAATGTCATCAACAATGCATCGTTGTTATGGCGTCACCAACAGCTTACGGGACGAAGGGCGTTGCCGTGAAGGCGAGAGCGCTACCAATGACGGTAGAGGCAAGGAACAGAGCACGACTGAGGGAGAGCATCTCGAGCAGGAGCTGGTCTGCAAAAAGTTTCCTGGCTTGACCTTAAATACTTGGGCAAGAGTGCAATTCATGACAGATCACTAATAAGTGTCTACTAGGCGCCAGCGCAAGGACCGCAATACTTGTCGGCAAAGTCGGACTAATATTACAATGTATGGTCAAGGTACGAGTGAGGGACGACGAGGAGATGGCTATGATCAAGCTTCTCGTGAAAGTTCGCCAATAGAGTTGTGACTGCGAGAGGGAATCCATTTAATCCTGCAGAAGAAGCGGGGGTCTTATGACTGCTCAAAGAAGTTGGGGAGGTGTAAAATTATAAGAGATATTGACATCAAGCCCGAGGCCCTGCACCGCGTGATCGTTGGGCTCCTCCTAGCGAGGATTCGATGCAAAAAGTGTAAGGTATTTCTGATATGTAGCAGGGTGAATCGCTGTGATTTCAGGTTGTTATACTTGACGCGGGATGCAAGACCAGCTACGGATGCTCCTGCGGGGATTCAAAATGCAGGCGAGGTATAAAAGGGCTCACCAGGACTGAAGATCAACATTTTCGCGGAATAACCAGTGTGACGACCGCTATCCTCGCCGCAATGGGGTAAGAATAGTGGATGTGTGGCGGCGTAATTTTGAGAATTAATGCTATAACAAGGAGCCAAGTAGCCCAAAAATAGACTCATATTGAATGTTTCCATGAGGTACATGAGTGAACAAGGATCGACAATTCTAGCGTTCGAGTACCCACATTTGATGCACCACACTCATATCAGACGATAGCGTTGGGTGATTCATCACTCCGTAAACATGTCTCGAAGGAAACACATATAAGTGCCGAGACACAAGATAGGCCGATCTAGCGGTCCTTCCTAATCGCCATGGAGGAAAAACAGGTGCTCGTGTGGACGAATATCAGTGGAATAGGTTCACGTGCGCTTTCCCACGATATCCAGGTCAACGAGGTTCAGCTGGTAAAGCTTGATGAATTTTGTGAGAGAGACCCAGAGGGAACAGTAGCTTGGATGGTATATATCAATGTATTTACAAAGCAAGGTGAGCGAAGTGGCCACCGACGACGGGACGAGCCCTGAAGCCATCGACAGTACCGGCAGAAGCATCGACTACAAAGGAGATGATAATTTCGTCAGGATACACCTTCGCAGTTGGTAGAAAGTGACTCATACGTACACCAATCAGAAATGGGGTTCGTGTTCTTTCCGTTGGCAGCGTAAGCGTGGACACCGTTGATGAAGAGATCACGGACAGCGGTGGTGGTGACGATGGTGGAGGTCAGAATCTGCCAGTCAGACTTGCTCCAGGTAGGGTGACGGGTATCAAGAGGCAGACCATAGGTCAGGCCGTGGGACGCGTACCTAAATGGGGTGGATAAAGAATTGGTCACGATAAAATTGGATCAAGCAATGTTCCGTAGACGTACCAGTTGGTCTGCTGAGTGTAGAGAGAGGCGGAGAAGAGGTTCAGACCAAGGAGCTTGTCGCCAAACATGTTGTACATGAGGCCCCAGGTAGAAGTCTGGCCATAGGCGAGCGTCCTGAACGGAAAGAGGATTCAATCTTCGAGGCATAGGCACCCGCAATTCGGCCACTCACAAGTGATCACCAGTGGAGGCTTGAGCGTAGGAGACGATCTT
>WIDE01000181.1:18605-30395 GCA_015039315.1 Clavulina sp. PMI_390 | reverse complement strand
GTACAGAAAATCTGAATGAGTACCAAATGTACTAGGCTAGTCCATTTAGTTTCCCATCCCAGATTTATTTTGTGATGGAAAAGCCTTGTAAATTTGGCACACATTCAAAATAGAATTTCAAAATATAATCACTGATTTTTGTCTTATAATAATGTAGATTAGAGTACGTATTTTTCACAATATAATCCTTTGTACATCAATTTTATCATGGTGTGATTGCCCTCCCACCGGCCCATTATTACGCCGGAACCCCCGCCACAACCGTTCCCCACGCTCCGGCCACCCCTTCCGCTGCCGCCGTTGCCCCTCCCGCCACCGTTGTTACCCCCTCTGCCGTCGTCATCCTCAGCATTTTTTTTTTGCGCTCCTTGCTTGGCTCCCGCATGTAATAGAGAATTGTAATATATATTTTCTAAATAAGAATATATCTACATGCGTGCAATACCAAAAAAAAAAGGGATCGGGCGCTTGCCGCCAAAAACGGCTTGCGTGCGCCCGCCGGTTTGCATCCATCCGAGCTCAGATGTGAGCCTTACCAGAGAAGGTGGAAGAGAGGGGGAGAGAGAGCTAGAAAAAAATGAAAAAACGCGTAAAAACGCGTTAGAATGACCAATTGACGCGCTTCTGCAGTTGGGCTTGACAGCACGCAATATGGCTGCCAATCCCACCATGGCGTTGGTTGGTAGCCAAAAGTGGATGGCAGTGGGGAGAGAGGTCAAACTGTTGAGGTGAGGGAGGCAGCGGGGGCGTTCGAGGTGGTTGCAGGGTCGTGGGCGATGGGCGCGTCGCGGTCGGCAAAAAACAAATGGCACAGCAACGCAGCAACGCCAGAGGGCGTTGCACGCGTTGCTGTGGTAGTGGAGAGGGAGGTGACAGGCGGGGCAATGGTGGTAGAAGAGGTGGCGGAGGCGTTGTGCGCTCTTTGAGGCGGTTGTGGGGTCACGGGTGCTGGGTGTTGTCGTTGTTGCCAAAAAAAAAACAAGCACAGCGACGCCGCAATGCCAGATGGCGTCGCGTGCGTCACCGCAGTGCTGTGGGAGGGGGAGCTGGGCGGGAAGACGGTGGTGGACGGTGGTAGATAAGGCTGCGGGGTTGTCGTGTGCTCGCTTGAGGCGGTCGCAGGGTTGGGGTCGCTGGCGTCGTTGTTGTCGCTGAAGAAGCACGGCAACGCCGTAACGCCGGAGGGCATTGCATGCGGTACTGTTGTGGTGGATAGGGTGACAATGGGCGAGGTTCGTGGTTGTGGAAGTGGTGGCAGGCGCGTAGTTTGCTTGTTTGAGGTGGTCGGGGGTTGTGAGGCGCTGGGCGTCAATGTGGTTGATGGAGAATGAGCACAGCAACACTGCCACGCCAGAGGGCGCCACGTGCGTTGCTATAGTGGTGCAGGAGGGGGCAAGGAGTGCTGCCATGGTTGTAGATTCGATGGTGTGGGCCTGGGGCACGCGTTCGAGGTCGTTGTTGGGTCGTTGTTGGGTGTCGTTGTGGTCGCCGGAAATGAAGGACAGGGATGCGGCAACACCGAAGGGCATTGCGCACGTCGTCTGTGGTGATGCAGGAGGAGGTAAAAGGCAGGGTGGTGGTTGTTGAAAGGTAGCAGGAGTGGGTGGGGCATGGTGCGCTTGTTGGAGGTGATTGGGAGGTGGGGGATGGAGTATCTAGCATGTAAAGGCTACTTTATCAGTAAAGAACATGATAATTATCTTTTAAACACTCACCTGAACCCATACGACCCCTCCTATGCGCTTCTAGCGCGTCCTCCACAGCTCCTGCAGTCAATACCCGCCGTCAACATCACGTCGTTGCGCGGTTGTTCAGCGGGTATAGGAGGGCGTGGAGGGGAAAAAAAAAAAACAGATTGTGTCCTGGAGACGTATAGAAGAGGTTTTGTTAGTCATTTTGACAGCCATGGTGGGGAGAGTGAGAGTGAGTCGGTGGTAGGAGGTAGGCTCACCCTCTGCGCAAAGCGTGGGAAACACGTCAATGAGGACCAAAAAACTGAAAGTGATCAGAACCACTCCAAACTTGGAGAGAGTACTCGTAGTAGTATAAAAACATGGTTGACGAGATATTGTAGCTTCAGGACGTCTGGAAGCTGAGCAACGGAGTGCAGGGTAGTGATGCACTGGCGAGGTGGCACCTCCTTTTCTACTTGCGGCAGAGATCTGGAGCGAGATCGACGACGCTGAGGGATCGTCAATCTACTCCAAGGGTCGTTTGAGTCATTTTTGCTACTTAAAATATGCAAATCGGATATAGTACTAACACCCAAGCCTTGTCATGACCGAATGGAGCCTCAGTTTAGTAGTCAAACATGATATTCTGATGGCCTAAACGTTATTGACGAGCTCTTATATATATTATAACGCTATAAGATGTGGTTCAAGACCTTCAGCACTGCTCTAAAGGCTTGCAATATGCTCACCCAAGGCCAAACATGCACCTTGAGACCATTTGAGCACATTGAATACAGATAGAAACGATGCAAAAGCGTGATGGCGGTTGAATATATGAGTATATACCACTCCTAAATTTTTGTAGCTTGAAAATGACAGGGAGAGTATGAACATGGCTATGTGCCGCCTGACTATAGTCGCTTTCGCGCAATCACAAAAAATGTATTGGGGCAATGAGTAATTCTATCATAATAATTACTTTGATTATATTATTTTACGATACTGAGGTCCCTTCTTGAGCAAAAAATTCTGGTTACAGATGCCAGGAAGCATGTAAAGTGCGGGTGGGGGTCTGAGCTGTGCCAGGGTATGAGAAGAACAATGCCTTCCAGTGAATCGATTGGCGGCGAACAAGGCCCTGAATGATGAATCAAGTCGTTCAAAGCATTATATGTGCTTCGATCTCCTATAGGACACCCGCTAGAAAAATGATCGGCTAGGGTAGTGTCAGTGGAGGTCGCTAAAGGCACAGTCAATCTGAATGGAAAAAATACTTTATAATTGCTGATTGGTGTCATAGTGGGATAAAGGCTTAGTTAAGAGAGTAAAAATAGTATAGGGACGCTAGAAAACTAATAATTTCTACAGGATGATCTCGGCGAGACGCATCCTCCGTTGTTTGCATTTTGAGAGGCAATATTCTCATTATTATTATACGGGATGGTCTAATGGATATCTAAATAACCTTCGACATGCTTACAACTGCACAAAACGCGTCCTTTTGCCATGATCAATTTGCCTCGTGTCACTGTTGAGGCGGGCATCCTGAGCTTGTATCTCCCTCATTTTTCATCCATTTTGACTCATTTTTTCGTTGAATGACTCCGTTAATTATCACCTTTCCATTGGTACACTTACGTCTGAAATAATTCTCTAGTCATTTTTTTTCGTTGTTGTTGGGTGTTGGCCCCTTGCATGACTCTCAAGCTCGGCCCCCACCTCAACAACTCTAGGGTCCGGGGCCCGCCCAAAAACTGTCAACAACTTTACTCTATCTGCTATAACTCCTATCAAATGGCTTCTACTGTACCTCTCGCACAGCTGCAACCTGTCCATACCCACTGCCCGACCGCGCAACAGACGCGACGCCGACGGTGGGTATCATGTCTACAGGCCGTAGGCTGAGTGCGTAAACGCATAAATAGGATATATGGGATACAAAGGTGAGTGCTTAAGTTTCTTTTCTTGATCTGAAGATAGTATTGACCGCAAATTCCTTTGCTAGACCTGATACCAACAACCAACACCCCTTCCTTCGCACCACTGCACCCCACACCCCACAACCACCAAATGTACCGCTACCACCCCACCTCCTACCACCTCCTATGCCCATTCAGTAACGCCTACGATGCAATCTTGCGTGACGGCATTGCTTTGTCTCTTGCTGATCGACCACGACAACGCCCAACAACTACCACCCTGCGACGGCCTCGAACGGGTGTTATGCCGCCGCCACCTCTTCTACCACAACGGTGCAGCCCACCACCATCCCCTCCACCTCCACAGCGGCGCGCGCAATGCCATCTGGCGTTGCCGCATTGCTGTGCTTGTTTTTTTTGGCAACCACAACGACGCCTAGCGCTCGCAACATGCCGATTGCCTCGAATGAGCGCGTAATGCCCCCACTGCATCCCCGCCCATTGTGACATCCTCCAGCACCACAGCAATGCACACAATGCCTCTGGCGTTGCGGCGTCGCTGTGCATTTTTTTTTTGCCAACCACCACACCACGCGCCCAGGGCCCACAACCCCGTGATTGCCTTGAACGAGTGCACGATGCCCCTGCCAACTCATCCAACTTCACCCACCCGATTTCCCTCCACACCGCCATCAACTTTTGGCCTCTCACCAACGCCGCGGTGGGATCAGCATCCGCATTGTGTGCTGGCAACCTCAACTGCAGAAGCGCGTCGATTAGCTGTTCTAACGCGTTTTTACGCGTTTTTTTCATTTTTTTGTTTTTAGCTCTCTCTCCCCCTCTCTTCCACCTTCTCTGGTATGGCTCACATCTGAGCTCAGATGGATGCAAACCGGCGGGCGCACGCAAGCCGTTTTTGGCGGTGAGCGCCCAATCCCTTTTTTTTTTGGTATTGCACGCATGTAGATATATTCTTATTTAGAAAATATATATTACAATTCTCTATTACATGCGGGAGCCAAGCAAGGAGCGCCAAAAAAAAATTGACGAGGATGACGACGGCGGAGGGGGTAACAACGGTGGCGGGAGGGGCAACGGCGGCAGCGGAAGGGGTGGCCGGAGCGTGGGGAATGGTCGTGGCGGGGGTTTCGGCGTAATGATTGGCCAGTGGGAGGGCAATGTGGGGGCAGCGGCAGCTGGTGTAGAAGCAATCCAGATCTGGTTTAGGGCAATGCTGGAGCCCAACCAAAGCCACCTGCCCCCAATAGCGGCCAGGTATGCAGGTCTGATCTTAAGAATTTTTTGGGCGTCTGACCTGTGTTTTCTTAAGAAAATCAGCGGAATGGGCTGAGTAAATAACCAAGCAATTGAGAAACTAACACTCACCTGCATCCCTTTCGACTCATCCTATGTGCTTCCAGCCAATCCATTGCAGCTCCTGCGGTTACTCAATTGACAGTCTGACAGAAAAAGGCCAACACGAAGGCCACGGGTTAGTCGCATACTTGAGTAAACAGTAACCAACGTACAGTCAACTCAAAGTGAAAAAACTGGCATCTTCACCAGAACCTTTTGGCTTCGTTGATTGACGCCTGTCCGCTGCAACGGCAGGATGACGAGCGGCCAATCAAACTATACCAGTGGGCTGGCGCGTGAACTGGAGACAAGGTGGCAAACACGCCAACACACACCAACACACGCCAGCCAAGAGGCGTCGCGCCGCCGACGGCCCCTTGCTGAGCTCCTTCAACTCACACTGCTATCTTCATGCTGCATAACTGGCCCGCTTGAGCAGTACTTCAGACAACTTAACTCTACGCGACTCACGACCTCTACCAACGAGCGGCGGGATTGTTCTGACTTGAGGCAACACACTGATTTGCACAACAACGACGGGCGCGGGAAGCTCTGGACGGCCCAAAAAATATAAATTGCAAGGTGAAATGTTTGAAACGTTTTGCGACAAACGTCCATCTCCTTCCCCGTCACCGGTTGCTAATGGCTTCGCTGTTCTTCTACTACCGGCATCGTGTGCCTTGATTTGTGTGGCCCCCACCATGCAATAGAGGTCTGGGCATCCCTTGCTCGCCTGTGGGAGGCGCAGTTCTGGGGGAGCCATAGCACAACGCGTAGACAACCACCGACATTGAGGTCCCGGCATGTTCGTCACAACTCGAGGAGGATAATGCTGCGGCACTACCACATCACTTTGTGGGCCCAGTAATCACGTCTCTCCACCATTTGCTCGCGAGATTCAAGGTGAGAACTATTGCGTTCTCTAAATGTTCAAACCCTGCGCTCAATGACAATTTGCCACTAGGTAGTCGGCTCAGTAATGCAACTCGCGCGCTTGCAACTGACTTTTTCCTCGATGACTAACAATATTCTTGGTTGGGGCTTCAGGCTATGCATTTAGTGCACCTCTCTGAGGAGCAAGCAGTCGGCCGGGGATGGAATTCTGGTGAGCATCAAATTTCAATTCCTGTCCGACAACTCGGGCGCTAATACTATTTCTTGGCCTGATTTATATTCCTCCCCTCCCTGCACCTACTCAGCCGTGTCAGTTTATAGGTAGTTGCTGTGCGCTGGCAGCAACACAAGAACCTTTGAGGTGTTGAGGTGCGCCGTCATCCCAGACAATCAACCACCATTGTGGGGTGTTGGACTGACCATTTTCACTGTTTTTTTACGGGTCCGGGCTGTCTCGGCTGCCTTAGGTGTCAACCACACTGCTATGGCCTGGGAAAGGACTCTCTCACATGAGAGATGCCGAGTAGCAGGCAGGGCAGTGTTGTGGTACAAACTCCCTCAAGCTTGCCACAACCTCACCTGCTCTGACACCACTTGTTGTCCCCTTTGCTGGTGGTTGTCCACCACTGTTGGTGGCTTTCTTGCAGGGTGCATCAGTTCGCTCTTGCATGAGGGACACCAGGGGCTTATTAATCAACATGATGCAGATAGGTTTTTGTCTTGTGGGGTGTGGATCCCATTCAATTTTTCTTCATCCCAATTCTCACTGTGGTCATTGGGAATAAAGGAAGGAGGATGGTGCTTAGCTCTCAAGGAGTTGATGCACCATCCTGAAAGAAGACCGGGTTCTTTCCTTCGCCATCCTCCCCCACGCCTTTTAGTCACTATATCCTATTCCTGCTGTTGGTCTGGTCCTTTTTTTTGTGTCTTTCCTCTCTTTACTTGTGGGATTGTAATGTTGGAACAGGTCGAAGCGCAGGTCATGAGTCAATCAAGGTGAGTCACCTTGGGGGTTACTGATCTTCGGCCTGATGACAATCTACATAGGAAGAATCCCATCCCTGCAGCCTCACACCATCATTTCAACTACTATACATACCCGGAATTAGATATTGATATCCATGTACCATAGCTAGAGCCCCACATTGCAAAACCCTCTGTGTACAATGAGAGGAACGAAGCTGTAAAACTGAATGTCAAGTCACGTGACCCAAATATCTGAACATCTTCACGGAAGTGAATGAACTAGTACTGGGAGCTCTCAACTATGGCTAGTGATGGCTCTAAAAAGAGAAGTCGCGCAGATACATCAGCAGCCAGTCCTTCAGCCAGTGGTCCCCTTCAAGATAAATCAATCATTTCAGCTGAACAAGATCCTCTGTTGTTGCCAGTCACCCCTCCATCCCGCCAAGCCACAAAGAGAGTCCGGCGAGAAAAGAATGATCGAAACATTCATGACGTCAACCCAGATATCAGCGCGTCAGTATCTCTCTTGCAAGAATCAACTCTACAATTCTCATCCTTGTTTTTTGCTCCATGTTAACAGGGACACTCGGGACCGCTTTCGAGACTGGTGAGCTAGCCAAATCAAAGATCGGGAGCTTGTGCGGGAGATTATTGATATCAAACAGAATAAATTGCGCCCTGCTATCTCAGCAGCGGCCAGAAAGGCTGGTGAGTTCAACAGATATATTCTCTTGCTGGCAGTTACATGAAAGCCCCCTTCTTTGCAATCGCAGTCAAGGTTGATAAATTAAGCTTTGAGCCACTGGCTATTGATAGAGATAAAGTCACTCCTGGAAGCAAGACGTGAGCCTGATATGTGAATGCTATGCTACCTTACTGACTCCATCAATTCTGATAGGAATTCAAATGAGGAGGGGTTAACCCCGTTATCAAAGATACTGCCCAAGTATCTCAAGGACTAGTAAGTCTTCTGTAGCTCATCATTCTTCAGTTCTAAAACCCTCCTCTTCAGTGATGGGGAGCTCAAGATTCTACCTTTTGATGAAGGTGGAGTGATTGAGGATGAGACTGGCATCCCTTTATTCATCAAGATATGTGGGCTACAATCAAAGGAGCTTCAGGTAGTAGTCAAGAACAAGGGCTGCTTTATCATACACTAATTTTAGTCATACAGGACTCCATAGTTCAAGCTGGAGCTGAATTCTCTTGCAACTATGAGTTCAGTAAGACTGAGAGCCGGGACCAATGGGCCAAACTTATTGATCCATTATTCAATGATGGGGAGGCTCACTACACTGAATGTAAGTCCTCTTGAGCCTGAACGTTCTGCTTGTTCATGTCATGTATTGCTTATGAATAGGGTGGGAGACAGGCCATTTGGTAAGCTTAATCACCTGTTATCTGTACTCTGCCTGCTGATGTACAGATGGTGCACTCAAGGATGAGAAACCAGAGCCAGTGAAAGAGCTTTCCATTGAGGGCCAAGTCCCATGCTGGATCAAACTCTTTGGGTCCACAGAGAAGGCTTTCCATATCATCAACTTGATCATTGAGTATATAGACCCTGAATTTGCTGAGCAGATGCACCATCTCCGGGAGGCTATAAGTAAAAAGTACCCGGAGCTTGGAGAGGGGGTCTCTCACTTTCCAGGCATCAGTGTTCATTTCAACTCACAGCCTGCTAGACCTGGAGATATCATTGATATTGAGTATGACAAGAATGGGAGGGTATCTAAGCTGAAGAGGAAGCTTTGGGTACCACAAGATCAAGATGGCCATCTTGATGGAGATGGTTTGAGCGGGGGGTGAGTGAGTTTTTGAATGTTTCTTTTCTAATCTCAATCTTGCACATAGATGGGATGTTATTACATCATATGGGGAGTTTGAGGAGGCATATCTGGAGCTCCCTGGTCTACGTGTGAAGATCCTAGTAAGGCCTGGGGATATTTTTCTGATCAGAGGTGCCTGTATCAGGCATCGCATCAACAGTGAGTGGAAAGGGAAAGGCCGGTTTGTTATAGTGCCTTTCTGTGACAGAAGGCTCTTTGCATCCCATTGTGTGGCTAGGCCCCATAGCATGCATCGCATCTTTGGCTCCAATTATCACAAGTTCCGCAAAAACTTCCAACCTTCCATTCTTTCAAAAATCCTTGCCAAGTCAACATAATTCAACCATGTGCAATTGTATATAATATATTCACTTGATTGTCCTCCAACTTGTGCAAAACTTATCAACAGCAATTTGATGCTCCTCATACCTTCTCCTTCTCCTAATCCTAATGAAGCCCTCCACAAAGATTGAATACATCAAGCACTCCTTAATGTGACCCTAAAACATGAGAAAAATCAGATGAGAGATAGTTGAGAAATAGGCTCAGGGATGCCTGCCTTGACCACAACATTAAGCACAATGACCATGTCAACTACACATATTTCCTACATCTCTCAGTGCATTTAAGGGGGTTTAGGATTCACTTGGATCCTTTGAAATGATGAAAATTAGAATCCTGTATCTCAGGACTCAATCAGCAAGGGGTGCATCTTGCTGAGAACACCCAATGATTATCCTGAGATTCCTAGCACTTCTATCCTGTTCCAGCACTCTCATTTGGGTCTAGTATGCAGTGAAAGACCTATCAGCAAGTATACAGTATCCTTGTCCCTCAAATTCATTGCACCTTGAGCCACCTCCACTGGCAGTACCCTTGCCAATTATTTTTTTTGCTAATACTCTATGGGAGATAGAAGCACATATTATGCATCTAATGACTTATTCCGTCATTATGAGCCTTGTCTGCTCCAGATCGGCCCACTGTAAGGTATTGTTCTTCTCATACCCCGGCATGACTCAGACCCCCACCCACAGTTTATATACTTCCCGGTATCAGGAGCCGGATTTTTTCACTCAGGAGGTTGAATTAGTATCCTATGACGGTAGAATCGATGTAATTGTGATAATAGAATTACTAGTTGTCTCAATACACTTTCTGTGATTGCGTGAAAGTGACTATAGTCAAGCATTACCTATCAAAGTTCATACTCTTCCTCTCATTTTCAAGCTACGAAAATCCACCAGTCATATAATCTCATATATTCGACTTCTATGACGTATTTATATCATTTCTATTCACGTTCAATGTGCTCAAATGGTCTCAGGGTGCATGTTTGGCCTGAGAGGAGCGTATTGCAAGTGCTTGGAGCAGTGGTGAAGGCCTTGAACTGCCTGTAATTGATCTAAAATACATATAAGAGCTCTTCGAATACGTTTAAGCTATCAGAATATCATGTTTGACTACTGAGCTGAGGTTCCATTCGGTTGTGACGAGGCTTGAGTGCTAGTAGCATATTCAGTTTGTATATTCTAAGGAGCTAAAATAACTCAAACGACTCTAGGAGTAGATCAAAGATCCTCCAGCGTTGTCGATCTTGCTGCAGATTTCTGTCGCGAGTAGAAAGGGGGGGTGCCACCCCGCCAGCGCACCGCTACCCCGCACTCCATTGCTCAGCTTCCAGACCTCTTCAAGCTACGATACTTTGTCAAACATCTTTTTATCCTACTACGAGTACTCCCTCCAATTTTGGAGCGGTTCTGATTACTTTCAGATTTCTGTCCCTCATTGACATGTTTCCCACGCTTCGTGCCAAGCTCGAGCTCACCTCCTACCAACCACTGACTTCAACTCCGCCATCCATGACTGGTAAAAAAAAATGACAAACAGTTTTTCTTGCATTTTTAGGGCATAAAACATCATCATTATCACCTCCATACCCTCCTATACCTGCCCAACAGCCATGCAACAGGATACAGCCGTTTGGTACAAATTAAGTGGGGTGTATATTGGCCCAACATATTTCTCCAGTATACAGTAAAATCAATATTGAGGGTGGCAGTATATTGGTCAAAGTTGGTGAGTCTGATATACACCTCTATTAATCTATACCAATGTAGTGCTGCAAGACGTTGTGTAAAGTAGTATTCCCCTAGATTAGAGAATGCTTGAACAAGGGGTCAGCAATACAAGGGTCTAACAGTTGTGGGAACCGTGGTTGCATGGTTGCGCAGTTGTGTCACCGGTAGATATGCGGTAACATGTGGGAGCCTCATGTGATGGCTTGCAAGGTTCAAACAATAGCGCATGCACAATGTGCGCAAATGCGCAGGATGTGTGGGAAATGTACAGGAAATGTGCGGAAAATGTGCGGAAAATGTGCGGAAAATGTGCGGAAAATGTGCGGAAAATGTGCGGAGGGTGTACAGAAAATCAAGGAAGGTAGATACTAGGTTTACCAAGTGAGGAGAGTAAGGGTTGATTCTCTAGACGCGTTGGGCGCAGATAGAGAGGTAGTTGAGCCCGAGGTATCAACTAGGTGAGCATGAGGTATCGATTGGGTAAGTGCAAGGTACGGTTTAGGTACATGCTGATTATTGACTAAGTGAGCACGCTTCTAGCGGCTAGCGCACTGAGACGACCAAACGAGGAGGATTGGTTGGCTAGAGATGTAGAAACGAGGGAGGAGAAATTGGACAAGAAATCAGACGCATAAAGACTGTTTGATTTGTCCATACTCTAAGTAACTACTATATATACTGAAAGGAAGAAACAAATGATACAAGCCTTAAGGGCGTATGCAGGGCGTATAGCTAGGGTGTGAGGGCTTGGGTCATTGTTCAACTAAAGGTGAATGGTGCCATTGTTCAAGTGGAGTGAATAGAATATCACGTGCCAACCATGGCTGCCATGTGTTGAGGTGTTTGGCTCCGCCTCGCTCTTCCAAGTTTCCTGGCTCCTTCTCACCTCCTCCCTTCAAGGTATGTCATACATAGTATCTGTGGGTGTAGTAAATTTGCTGCACAATACTAAGAACCACTCTTTACGGCTTGGGCAAAGGTGAGTGGTGTAGTAGGCGCCATCTCCATAGGTAAGCACCCTCAGAACAGCCAGACTTTATTCTCATTCATTCATTACTGCTATTTTTCTTCC
>WIDE01000181.1:2509-18595 GCA_015039315.1 Clavulina sp. PMI_390 | reverse complement strand
GGTTGCGTCACCGGTAGATATGCGGTAACACGCGGGAGCCTCGTGTGATGACTTGCAATGTTCAAACAATAGCGCACGCACAATGTGCGCAAAAAGCGCAGGATGTGCGGGAAATGTACAGGAAATGTGCGGAAAATGTGCGGAGGGTGTACAGAAAATCAAGGAAGGTAGATACTAGGTTTACCAAGTGAGGAGAGTAAGGGTTGATTCTCTAGACGCGTTGGGCGCAGACAGAGAGGTAGTTGAGCCCAAGGTATCAACTAGGTGAGCATGAGGTATCGATTGGGTAAGTGCAAGGTACGGTTTAGGTACATGCTGATTATTGACTAAGTGAGCACGCTTCTAGCGGCTAGCGCACTGAGACGACCAAACGAGGAGGATTGGTTGGCTAGAGATGTAGAAACGAGGGAGGAGAAATTGGACAAGAAATCAGACGCATAAAGACTGTTTGATTTGTCCATACTCTAAGTAACTACTATATATACTGAAAGGAAGAAACAAATGATACAAGCCTTAAGGGCGTATGCAGGGCGTATAGCTAGGGTGTGAGGGCTTGGGTCATTGTTCAACTAAAGGTGAATGGTGCCATTGTTCAAGTGGAGTGAATAGAATATCACGTGCCAACCATGGCTGCCATGTGTTGAGGTGTTTGGCTCCGCCTCGCTCTTCCAAGTTTCCTGGCTCCTTCTCACCTCCTCCCTTCAAGGTATGCCATACATAGTATCTGTGGGTGTAGTAAATTTGCTGCACAATACTAAGAACCACTCTTTACAGCTTGGGCAAAGGTGAGTGGTGTAGTAGGCGCCATCTCCATAGGTAAGCACCCTCAGAACAGCCAGACTTTATTCTCAGTCATTCATTACTGCTATTTTTCTTCCAGCAGATACTTGCAAGCCCTCACCCATGTGTATGTTCAGCCCAAAGAAGGACTCTCTCATGTGAGGGACAGGAAGTAGCTGGCGGCCTAACAGTGCAGATACAAGCGCCCTCAGGGTCCCCAATGCTGTGTCTAAGCCAGTACCAGTCATCAATCTGTCTCATCCAATATCCCATTGATCATTCTCTTATAGCCAGGAAAGGACTTTCTCACTGGAGAGTTGCCCAACCGCCTGCTCAACATCATTCAGATAGGGTCATGTTAGCTTTCAGGCATTGATTTGTTCCATTTGTGCTTGTAATTACTATTCTAAGTCCCCTTGCTCCTGAATCACTGTGCATTATGCATCCATGTAAGATGTTGTGTAATCATGTATTCCCCCAGATTAGACAACACTCAAACAAACAGTCAGTAATAGGAGGCAGCAACAGTTGTGGGAACCATGGTTGCATGGTTGCACAGTCGCGTTACCGGTAGATGAATGCAGTAACGCGCGGGAGCCTCAGGCAACACCTGGCAGGGCTTGGACAATTGCTCATGCAGAATGTGCGCAAAAATGTGCAAAGTGTCTGCAAAAGGTGCGGATTGTGCGGGAAGTGTACAGGAAGTGAATGGAAGTGTGCAGAAAATGAAGGGGTTGCCTTGACAAGAGCCTTACATAGTTCTGACGCATTCCTTACAATCCACTATACAATAGAGAATCATTTGCATTTCAACTCCTTGACAAAAGTCCAATCCCCAAGGCTTGCTGAGAAGGACAAGTGAAGTGAATAGAATATCACGTGCCAACCATGGCTGCCATGTTGTGAGGTGTTTGGCTTTGCCTTGCTCTTCAGCGTTTGCTAGCTCCTTCTCACCTCCTCCCTTCAAGGGATGGCATACACAATATCCATGGCTGTAACAACCTGCTGCAAGCCATGTTATTGCACACTACTAAGAGCTGCTCTTTACTGCACTGGAGCAGGTGAGTGATGTAGCTAGTGCTGCCTCCATACGTAAGCCCCTGCTTGGAGGGGTAGACCTGATTCTCAGTCATTCTTTACTGCTATTTTTTCTGGCAGATACTTGCAGACCCCCCACAAATGCACAGATACAGCCTGTGGAAGGATTCGCTCAGGTGAGCAGCATTCCATAGCTCGCTGGACAACACAGCAACAGTGCAGAATGCCAATTTCCTGAGCACTCACATTAATCTTTTTGGTGTTAGCTTCATAGGGGATCTGTGGGTCTGCTGGGATGGTTTCATATGTTTCTTGTTCCCCCGCTGTTCATTGATGTCCGCCACTGGTGTGATCTTATTAGCTAGCTGGCTCATTGATGTTTGTTATAACTCTTTAGCTTCCCCATTGTATATTACTAGCACCACATTATATTATTTGATTCTTCATTTCTTGCCTTGAACACTGCCACTGTAAGGCCTGCAGGGTGAGGGCTTAACGCCCATTCAGTGTGATTGGCCAGTCACTCAGTCACACAGCTCACGCCACTCAGTGGTGTGAACTGATCTTCCGAGGCCACTAGCTTGACGCTGCCTAGCTTCTGAGAAGTGAGAACCCGGTGGTAAATCACTTGTTCATTTCTTTTCTCACTCGAGGAAGTTACTGTGTCTAATTTATCCTGTGGTGGCTCCATCAACAGCCATTCTACCCAGGTGCAATTGCACCAGTGGGAGGTTCCTAGTGGGAACACTATTGTTGTGCTTCACCTCAGTAAGGAGTTTACTTTGTGCTCCATTACATTTAGGAGCTATTCCACTTGTCAAAGAACTACTCTTTTACATCGCTGTGGAACAAGAACACAAACTGGTAAGTCGTTGCCCCTATTTATGTCAAGCTTACTGAACGACCCAGGCACTTTTCTTACCACCCTCTTTTCTTTTGTTCTACTTGCCCATAGTGAGGTAGCTTTGTGGAGGCTCATTGCAACTCATCTGGGGTATCATTTCTGCAAAAAGACGTCCTCTTCAAGGACTGCTCGGTAGCAGAAACACTCTCAGTTGTTTACAGCAGTAGGCTTCCTAGACTGTCAAGGCAGAATTAGTACTCTCAACTGAATCAGAGTAGCACTATCAGGCTGGTGAGCTACATCTATCTGTTCACCTCACACAGTGACTGATATCTATATTCATTCCTGGCGAATGCTTCTGGAATCCTTTTCCATACCAGGATAACCACTCCTTGCTCCATCTATTCCATTAATCCTTCCCTCTCCTATCCATCACCCCAATCACTACAATGCCACCATCCCGCCCAACTGCTCAACAAAAAATCTACGAAGAGCCTATTGAACGCTGGCTGCAAGTTCCCAGTGAGATAAAGTATCACACTGGTGTTGCTCGCAAGCACAATGATACCTATCGGTTTCATATACAAAATCAGCAGCACTGTAGTGCCCCATTTGTAGCGGCATGGAATCAGTGGTCTCCCCTTATCCAGTTTCCAATTCCTGAGGATGCCAGACACTATGCCGACGTGCTCCTCAGCCACTGGCACACCCATATTGTGCCTAATGCTAGGCATTTAACTGAGGAAGAGATGGTGACACGGAGGCAGATTATCTACGGTGGTGGCTTGATCTTCAGTAACCTGGATCTGGAGCCTATTCCTGAGAACCAGACTGAGGAAATATCCCTCCAGAAAGCAGTGGAGCGTGGCCTTCTTCTTAATACTGCACCCACTAATCCTGAGCAAGGAATCCAAGTTGCTCACCAATCAAACCATTCCAAGAGGCGATTGACGGGCTACTTCATTCTCAGCCTCTTATCCCTCATCATACTAGACACACTTGAAAACCCCACCCCACACAAAGTCAGCTCTGACTCTCAGTTTCAGTATCTCCCTTACTACTCCCAGCCACTTAGTGCTCCAAATCACAAGACCCCCCGCAGTTGCGCACTAATGGCTCATGCTGTCACTTCACGGTATCGCAAGGATACCTCTTCCAATAAGTACATATTTGGCTCACCAGCTATATCCCCTTCAGAGGAAAGTCAAAATCCTCCCTGGTCCAAGGAGTGGCTCCATGACCAGTTCTCTAAAACCAAAGCCAGGGATAATGCAGCCACTACCTTTATTGGACTTTCTCTGGAGCTATGCAGGTACAAGGAAGCTGGAGCAGCATTGGAGGCTGGTAGTGAGGTGAGCATTTCTCTTCCTTATATCCAACCCATCCATCAGCACTGATTCAATGCAACAATATTTCAGCCCTTTGATTGCTACCCTCACCTGCCTGGGCAAGAACGGCTTACCTCATGCATCTTAATCTCGCCATTGATGCTTTTCTGGAGGTATGCTTTTGACTCTAGTGCTTCTCCCTCAATGCCCTCATTCACACAAGTGAGTATATTGAACTTCACTGTAACCTCAACCCAGCACTCATCTATTGGTTAGTATTTCTGTTATGGGCAAAATCCACTCTGTGTGAATGGTGTTGTGGATAAACCTCTACTAGACATTCATAAGCATTTCATCCAGCAGGCTCTAAAAGTTGCTGCATTCACACCAGAGTCTGCAGCACCAGCCACAATTTGGCCAACAATCCTTAGCCCATTGGCTAAAAGCCTGAAGGCCCTGCAAGCAGCTGATGTCCGCTTCCTCCCATCTGTGGCCTTGCCTACTATCCCTCCACAATCTGAACCCACTGTGCAACCTGGCCCTATGAACCAATCCACTACATCCACTCACCCTATCTCTCAAGGGAGTGAAGGACCATCAGGGAACACTGCCACACCTGCACCAACTAGGCAGGGGTCTAATCTTACAGCCCTCCAGCTGCATAATTGGGCTGCAGGAGGAGCAAGTCATGGTTTCATATCATCCAATTCTGGCTCAAACTCAGCAGATCATGGGCCACAAGACTTCTCTTGGGCGCTATCATCACATCAGCCAGGGAGCTCAGAAAATCAGACAGTTGCCCCCTCTGATCTTATGCTCCGTCCAAATCTCATATCTTCAGCTGCAGGGCCAAGTACTGGGGCATCATTTGCAAATACCTCTGGCATTCCACACATATTTGCAGATACTGCATTTGCTACAGAACCCTCACAATCAGTGGGCTCCCATCTGGAAGAATCATATCGTCCCAACTTTCAACCTACTTCTCCCACTCTTCAGTTTTCCCACCATGGGAGAAATACTGATGTTACTGTCACTCAGATGGCTTCTCACAGAGAGACCAGAGGGGAGACCAGACAGGCTATAAGGCACCTAGCTGACTCTTTCAGCAGACTGGCTCGGGTAGTTGAGAATACAACTAGGACCAGGGAAGAAGTTGAACAAGGTGAATACTGCATACATCTGTCATTCTTGGATATGCTTAGATATTTAACATCAGCAATGGTCATTCTTGTAGCTCCACCACCATATACTTTCCCTCCTGGTCCATTGACCAACCCAGCTACTGCTAATATCAATACTTCAGATTCTATGCCACCAGCTGATCATGCTAGCTCCCCACAGCAGCAGCAGTCACTGGAGCCTCCATTCTCTGAGCCATCCGGCCATACACCAGCCAGGGAAGCTCTGGCAAATGCTCCCAACATGGAACTTGCTGGACAGGATCCTGTTGAGCTAAACAAGGATGGAGCTCCAGCACCCTCCAGCCCAGACCATCTTCCTGATCATTCAGCCTCAGGGATAGGTGATCATCCTCCCCAAAAGAGTCAAATCTTCTCCCACATTGCTGAGCCGTCCAGCTCAACTGAGCTTGGTCCTGTAGATGACAGGACTGCCTTAGCAACTGGCCAGACTGTTGTGGATCCAATTGAGACTAGTGATGGTACTCTTAATGGCAATGATCCCTCCCACTCAAAGGATGAGATCAAGATGGATATTGATGATCTGGTGGCTGAGCAATCCCAGCTTCAATCTTCCTCTGCAGATAAATCTCCCCCACCTAGTTCTCACCACTCTCACAGGGATGAGAAGGAGACACCCACCACTGATGAGTCCAATGACACCAGCCTACTCTCCAAGCAAGATGAGAGAGATGAAGGTGCTCTGAATGCTGCTGCAAGAAAGGATTCTTCAGCTGATGGGAAACATGTGGAGGTGGTGCCGCTGGTGGGCCCAAATGAGCAGGTCCAGGAGGTGTTAGAGTCTGGTGATCAAGTTGTAGCCACTGAGGGAGTTGGTGATGACAACATGTCTATTGACAGCTCATCAGATGAATCAGGCTCAGAATACCAAGACTCAGACAATGAAAGCGACCTTGGTAGCAACAAAGGCCAAGATGCGGGGCAGACAGACAGCCCTACTGACCACTGCAGTAGTGGGGACACTGCAGTAGGTGAGATGGAGGTGGAGCCAATTTTGGACCCCCAGAATAAAGCCCAGAAGGACCAAACTGCTGGTGAGTCACATGTGAATATTGATGTGTCCTCTTCTCACTTTTTGCATCCTACTTCTATCACATATTAGGTGCAGCTGCGGATGAGGTTCAGCGGGAAGGAAAGAGAAAGCGTGAAAGCCTAGAGGTCACTCTTGGGAATAAGAAAGGTTAGTATGCTAGCTAGCTATAAGTTTGTACTCTGCTCATGGCTTAATCTACAGCTAAATCTGATGATGTCACTGGAGCTGAGCCTGGAGATTCCCCAGCAAGCCCAGCAAGCTCAGATCTCTCATTGGAGTCTGAGGACCCTGTCCAAGCTGGTCCTAGCACACCAAAAGACCCAATTGTAGCAGTCTCAGAGTCACCTGAAACAGAACTTCTCAGGCAGGCACTGAACAAAGTCCGGGATAACAAGCCTCTCACTGGCAGCCACTCGCTTCTCCATACTCCTGGTAAAGCAGAGGAGCCTCTTGCCTGGCCAAAATATCGACGGGAGAAACCTCAGACATCAAGGAGTGTATCTCTATATCGCCCAGCACTCCAGACCACTACATTCACTGCCAATCAGACGGGGCCTCTTACAGAGCATGGTCTCCTACCTACTGGGAAATTTGTCATCCATGGGCGTAATACAGTAAGTCATGTTGTTGCTCTTATAGCATCCACTCACTCACTGGCTCAATAGAGGACTGCGGAAGCAATTGATGCTGTCAAAGCAGCTGTGGATCTGGCTAAGGCACAAAACAGATTCCATCAGATTCAGGTGGTTGAGAGGGATAAGTTCAGAAAACTCTCACCTCATGATCGTGAACTGCTGATGCGGGAGCCCATTGCTGTGTTTGATGCTGAGGAAGTTGAGAGACGTAATGCCAACCCTAAGATCCCCAGTGTTCTGTGAGCATATTCCATTCATGGAATTAGACGAGCATTGCAGGCTAACATTGCCATATCTCTAGATCTCAGTCATATCCCCTTCTCCGGCCTGATAGCCATGCTCCACCACCTCAGACAATAGATTTTGATTTGCTCAGCAAATGGACTGGAGAATGTGTACCACTAGATGCCAAATGGATTGATGCTGGTCTGGGGTATGTCTTATCAGCCTTTTATTACTCATCTGACCTGAACAGTGTCCATATCTAACAACTTATTGGCTATAGGGGAGAGCTGCACAGCCTCATTGAAGCTAACTCCATCACACTGGATGGTGTATGGATTGATAATGTGGGTAATGGTGCAATGTATCATGCTGGTGAAGCTCGCCAAGAGGATGGTGGTATATGGTGTCCTGAAAAGGCCAGTGCCTGTAGCCTCCAGGCTATCCTTGCTGCCTCAAACTTGCGTCCTGGGAAGTGGATGCTATTACCACACTATATCAGTAATAAGTATGTTGGCTTCCTATAATTATCTGCTTGCTCCAAACTTACTTTGTCTCCAATTAGTAATCATTTTGCTGTTGCTCTAGCTCAAGTCCCTCATCCCTCTGAGACTGAATTCACAGTCTACTACATTGACTCTCTTGATCCTGCTGTATTCTGGCGAGAGAAGGATGTTTCCTTCCTGATGGATGTGCTCTGCACAATGTTAAAGGCCACCAACTCTTGCCTGTCTGATTACCCTGTCCCACCAAAGCCTTCATCTCACTTTCAAGAGGCTGATGGTGGGGCAGTCATAGAGGGAGGGAGCATTACTGAGGGCTCAAGTGCTCCTCAGACCTTGCAGCAGCAGGATGGCCGAGCTAGGCATATAATGGTACCCAAGTTCATCCATCACACTCACATGAAAGTCAGAGTTCTTGAGAAGGTATATTCCCTTCAGTGTGCTAATGTACAGGGTGATAGATGCTAACATTACTCAATAGATTTCCAAGCAGACCAATGGGGCCTCTTGTGGGCTGTTCACACTCCGCTATGTCAAGGAGCTGCTGCTTCATCTAGACACTTTGGAAAATGATCTGGTGAGTTCCTCACAATAATTCACATTTTGGATATGAGTCACTCATTTTAAGCAACAGGCCCATGATGCTGCTACTTGGCTTCAGGATTTTGACCAAGAGGAAGTTGAAAAACTGCGTCCACACCTCCTCCACATGGCGCTAGATCAGATACCTGACTTCCCATGGGGCAAATTTCCACCTAGCCTTCAGGGTGACACAGTGGGTGCACGCACTACACGTGAATTCTACATGGCCCAGTATGCAAGAAGGACCCTTCAGCTGGATCCAGATGTCATTGTACAGGTGCAATGTGGGTTATTCACTGCTGGATCCTATAAGATATACTCACCCCACTCCACTCATAGGTCTTGACCCACCTGAGCAAGATCTCATCCTGGATCTCCTCCCAGCAAAGAACAAAAAAAAGGTGCCATTGGCTAACACACCTCATGGTATGGAAACCTACTTTATGAAGTGATTATGCTCACATGCTCCAGCTACAGAGACATATAGAGAGTACATGCCCATTTCAAGACTTCTGGCAGAGCTCTCAGCTCCATCCTCTAGCAGATGCCTTACCGCTCTGGCCATCCCCACACCAAGACTGGGTGACTCACTGGATACTCTTGAGAGGTCTGTATCTTCCTAAGTGTTCTTCATTTGCATTATCAGCTCAACAGATTCATACTCTACTCTCTGTTACAGGCTAATTTCTGATCTGAAGAGAGTGGCAGAGAGTGTGCAGACAGGCTCAGTTGCAGCTGAGCATCGCTCTCCTAATTCGCTTTTCATGGCTGGTCTCTTTGGCCAGGATTGTGCTCTCCAGCCCCTTGGATTCACCATCATCTCCTCAGTTGGCAGTACCCACACTGAGCACTGGGACTATAGTGCCCTCCGGACCTGCTTGGCCCCTGTGAATGGAGCAAAACTGGTTACCTTCTCAGTGGTTGAGGATCCTTATCTACCCACTCCCTTCCCTCCTCCAGTTAACTCCAAGCTACCCCAGGATCTGGTTCGGCTTCTGAACCAGCCAGGTGTAAAGATTGGACAGATTGTTCTCCAGAAGGGTGATGAGTTGTAAGTTGATGCAGTCATCCTTGGGATAATCTTGCTTACACATTGGATAAATCCAGTATGTTCCCAGAAGGCACTGTGCATATAGTCCAAACTGTGGATGTTGAAGGTGGCTCAGCATGTCCTACAATCACGCAAGGCTTCTTCTACACCCTGCTACACTATCTGGAGGCCATGGTATGTGCTTGGATCAAGGATATCTTCTGGAGTGTCTGGACCAACGGGTCATATGGAGACCGACTCCGTACTTTTGCCTACCTCCTTGGCTGCCATCTCTCTTCTACCTCTCATGAGAATAAGGCCCATGGATCCAACCTCTATGCCCTCCTTTTCCTGGCAAAGATTGCTCACTTCCCCCAGCCTGATATGTCAAGCCGGAAGGCATTCCTGGGGTGGCAGCCAGCTCTCACCTCCAAAAAGATTGATAATCCCAGCAGCACTGAGGAGCTTGCAGCTTGCTATCTCTACCATCATGGGAAAGCTGCAATTGAAGCTCTGAGTGAGCTGGAGAAACTGGACTATAAGGAGGTTGAACAGAGACTTGAATGTCTGTTGCTCAGTGAGTATACTCGCAGGGCTGATCCAAGTATTTGGCCCACTGCAGCAGAGGAGAAAAGGTCCAAATGAACTGCTCTCCCTCCATACTTGAAACACACACTCTATGCTCTTTTTTCTGTTTTATATTCTCTACATGATTGCGTCTCTTTTGCTTGTGTTTCCTTCTCTTTCTTGCTATGCCTTCTTGGTCTCTGCATGGAAGTTTCATGGCTGTGCATATCTATTGGTTCTGGAATGTTGTGTACCATACCTGAAGCACAGTCTTTGGCCCTTTGCATCATCCCTTTGGACCATTTTCCATTCTGCTTTTGTATGGGCTACTTGATCTTGCTGCTATTCTGTCTCCTTATCTTGATGTTTCTTATCTTGATCTTACATGGCTAACTCCATCCTGAGCCATTTCATTTCTTCTGTTACCACACCCCAGCTCCCTTCACTTTGTTCTGACATCTTGGCACAAATGTATGCTGGCCAAGCTTGGCCTCACAGCAGCCTACTCATCTTGGATTGCTTCTTTGGTCTGGTTATCTTGATCTCATCTACTTCTACACCTCTGCCCATGCTGTATCTATAATATTCATACACTGTGATAGTGATCTGGATATGGCATGCATGAAAGGGGTTTTGGATTATGGATATTGGTGATCAAGGCAGCACATAGTCATAATGTACCATCTCAAGCAGATATAAGATTACTAATCAGGCTGCTGATGGAGTATTTTGACTTATGTGAGTTTGTTGTCTCTCCTGTCAGAATCAAGCACAATCATCTGTTCCAAGCCCTGCAAGAGGTTTGTGGCCTTTTGTTTTTGGAATATGTATGTGCCTACTAACATAGAGACTCTGTCTCAAACCATCTGCCCATTCCACTCCTCCTCCTTTACTCTCAGTTTAGGAAAGTATTGGCATGGGCAAAGCAACAACAGAGGTAGAGGCAGCCAGAAAGGCCCCTCAAGGCATGTTTATTGCCTCTATGACAAGCTTGGACTGCTTTTTCCAACCAACTGACTGCAAATTCAGAGGGTCTTATAGATGAACAGTCTACTGCACAGGGTGAGTCTTACATGTTTTGAAGCTAAACAGGCAAACTCAGCTCACTGAATGTGCTGCCATGACGTTACAGTGTCCCCATCCAAAAATGACAAAAGGAGCAAGAAGAAAAAAGCTCCCTCTGTGCAGCCACAAAGTAGTCAGTATCTCGCATTGGCTTAGTGGACTCTGCTTCTCAACTTTCTCAATTTTGTATCTGCAGAAAGAAGCACTAGAAACCGACCAGTAGATCCCCTCCCAAGCAATGATGAAGACCCAGAAGGCACTGTATCCAGTGACAGGGAGGAGACAGCTGCCCTGCAGGAGGTTGATATGGCAGGTATACCTGATTCTCTGAATCCCTAAATGTCTAGTAACAATACATGTCTATTGTAGCATTAACCCAGAAGCGGAAACATGGAGAGACTCATGAGGAAGTAGAGCAGCAGCATGGTACTCAAGTAAGTGCTTGGGTCAATGCATTGTTCTCCACACACTGTAACTGATCTGTCATAGGAGAAAGAAGTATCACCTAGCAAACGTCCCAGGATGCAGGTCTCAGTGGTGGTAAGTCTCTGTGTATCCTGTGGTCAGCAATAGTCCATACTGACACTATGAATCTGAACTGCCAGCTCCAGGCATCCCCTTTCAAGTCTCCAGAGAAATCCCTGAAAAATTCAGGACTAGGCCATGACTCTAGCCTGGCTCCAAGTCCTATCAAGGCTCCCATGTTCAATGCTACAGGTAAGGCTCAGTGTTGGGGCTATGCTGACAGTGTAACTGACTACCCAATACTTCTTCACAGATGTTGAGGATCCTGAGGAGGAAATGGAAGGTGGGTTGTCTGTGCACTATTCCACCACAGCATAAGCTCACTCTTGAATGGATCAGATCCAGTGGCAGCACCTTTGGACCCAGTGTCCAGGCCAACAGAAATCACCAGTTCCACACCCCAGAGGTTTCCTTCTGAAGCACAGAAATCTCCACTACCAGAGGCTCCAAAAGGCCCTAAGGGAAAGGAGAAAGCAAAGCCTGTACATGCTCTCTTCTCCAAGGAAGCCAAAGGTTCTGTCCAGCAGAAGGTTCTAGCCACTATCACTGAACTTGAAGAATATGCCCGAGAGAATAATTTGAACCCACACCTGGTCCAGCAGCACTTCTGGAACTTTGGCTCTGAGGCATTCTCCATCAATCCATTCAGAGCCTGGCAGAAGCTGAGTAGTTATGTCAGATATGGAGGTGAAGCATATCTCGTTTCTCTATCCCTCTATTGCACAGTATGCTGATTCTGAACCATTAAAGTTGTCTCTCAAGATGCTGTTGCTCCTGTCCTGGGCTCCTATTCTCCTAAACCCCTTCCCCCTGCTGGCAATCAGAAGAGCAGGAATAGTGGTGAGGAAAGTGAGGATGATGGAGAAACAGAGACCGGCTCTATGAGTGATGGTGATCCTATTGACAGTGTAGATGCTGAGGCGGAAAATAGTGAAGATCTGGCTTCCTCCTCTCCGTCCCTGCCATCATCTAGCTCTCAGCCCCGCTTGAGTGATATTGCAAAGGCTGACAGTGCTGCCTATCAGGAGGAGAAGGCTAAAAGGATTGCCTCTGGTGGAAAAGATGCTGTTGCCAAGTGGGCTGATGAGCTGAAGGATACATGGCTCAAGTTGACATACAGTGGTGTCAGGATGGGAATATCTGACCGCAAAGTGAAGAAACAGGCCATAGAGCTAGCTGACAATCTTACACGGCAGGTAAGCCTATGAGCAAAAACTCTATCTATCAGGCCTCTTTTGTGTGATTCTAATCACATCAATAGGCGGCTCAGAATTTTGCCCTCTATGGCATATCTGCTACTGGTATTGTAATGGGCACCAGCATACACAGTGGCTGGCTTATGCAGCACCCTATAGTTTTTGGAAGTGATGCCATTCTGACCCAAGCAGTTGAGGCTATGCTGCTTGATACTCAGCAGAAGCAAGACTGGCTAACATCTATTGCTATGTGAGCAGAAAATCAGCTTTATCTCTCAGGTACTTATGTCTCCTTTACATTACAGGAACCGGGCATCTGCACAAGAGGCCATGGCTGCAGGGACCTCTCCAACCTTCCATCTTGTACCATCCTTCACACTTGCACCATTTATCTCCCCTCCCAGTGATGCTCAGACCTCTAGTAATGGAGAGGTCCAACCTGTGGCCAAGTCTGCACACTCCAGGGCAAGATCCCAATCTCGTCATATCAAAATGGCTGACTCTGATGATTCAGTGATGTGGCTCTCAGAGCCAGCAGGGAGGAGTAAGATGAACCCAATCCAGACTGTGGAAGGAAAAGAGAAACTTGATTATCTCTGTTCTCTCCGCCCTGGCTCTCCTGAGGCTAGAGCAATGGTCAGTTCTTGGAAAGATGGAGATGCCTGGTTTGACCACATGCCCTCAGAGGGTGTCAATATCATCATTGAGGCTTGCAAGTTTCACTGGGTAAAGAAGCTGAGTATGTTTGCTTCACTGAAACATATCGTGCTTTGAAGAGCTATCAGCTAAAGTCTGCCATTCTTTGCAGCATGGATGAAGAAAACTGACAAGCCAACCAAGACTTCAGCCATAGATGCTCGTTTTGAAATTGGTGCAAAGGCTGTGGCTATCAAGGCCCAAGGAACTAAAAGAGGGGGGACAAACCGCTCAACCTTTCACCAGTTCAGGGTGGTCAATTATCCACCCTTCTGTCCATTCCCCTCCTCAGCAGATGACTTAAAAGGACTTGTCCTGTCTCCTGATGGCAGAACAGTGACTGGTCCCATGGGCATCCTTGCTGGTGTCATACTGGCTGCCATGCTGGCAGGTAATTTGGATCCTTTGGATCCTGAGGATGATGTCCCTGCATACCTAAGGCTGGAGAAACATGACTATACTGGTGAGTCACAAGGGCTAAAATCCAGTCATGCTATGCAAGGCAGCTCACCTACTGCCCTAGATGATGACTTTGCAGTTGTCTTTGATATATATGACACTCTGGTGGATCTTGAGGGGAATCGGTTAGAACGTAAGCAGTGACTGCTGTTCTCACTATGAAGATTAAGCTCATATTCTGTGTGTCAGTCCCTGCTTTTCCTGGTCTAAATGATGATAGCATGCAGGAGGTTGATGCTGGGGTGTAAATAGTGCCGCTATCTGGCCTCCAAGTGCTGCAGTTGCATTGAAACAGAGCATCTGAACTGTTTCTGTGCTACTGCCTTCATCACTCCTCTCATCTTGTGGCATGGATATTTATATCACTGACATACTCAATAGCTGCTATTGTGTATGCATTTCTTGATTTTTAAGCTGCCTCATTGATGTTGTATTGTGCTCTCTGTGACCCTGCATAGTAGCACGCCAGACTTCACATCAAGATGTCATGACTAGCATGAAGTCTACCATCATCTCATCCTTCATCTGAACCCTCCTCACTTAACCTATACTACAATGTGTTGACATCTAGTTGTATGTGGACACATCCTGTAGTTCTATACAGTCCTAATTATCTCATTTCTTGTCTCAGAGATGGAAAATGGTGAGGAAAATGGGACAGTGAAAGGGTTGCAACACAGCATGGGCTCACTGCTGTCTGAGACTCTGGTGTTTCATCTAGACATCTGAGCTACTTGCACTTAAAGGCCAGATCTGCTGTGCAAGCATCCAGATATCAGCTGTGTCACTGGAATCCATCATCTGAATATCTAGATGTAGACTCAATGAGACTCAGATGTCTCATTTAGACTCCAGATGGCTACCATTTGAGACTCAAATGTGCCATCCAAACATCCACATGTATGCTACCTGAGGCTCAGCTGCATCATTTGCCATCAGAGATTTCAATGCTTCATTTGAGCATTCAAGGAAATACCATCTGAGCTTGGATGATT
The DNA here is from genome assembly GCA_015039315.1 of Clavulina sp. PMI_390. NCBI lineage: Eukaryota > Fungi > Basidiomycota > Agaricomycetes > Cantharellales > Hydnaceae > Clavulina > Clavulina sp. PMI_390. Next base: position 3,895 of record WIDE01000181.1, on the reverse strand, counting down.
CATTCAATCATTGAGGGGTCTGCTGTCTGACACTCAGATCTATTCTCTGAACATCTGTACGCATAGAGTGTGGGATTCAAATGTATCATGTGAGGATCTAGATACCTGCCACCTGAGGCTCAAATTTTGCACTTGGGCATCCCAGTGTGGCTCTTCTTGAGACTCCCTTGCATTTTGAGAATGTCAAGATGCCTCTGCATGAGACTCAAACACAGTATCTGAATACCTGGATGTGTGCCATCTGAAATTCAAATGTACTATCTAACCACTGGGATGTCTGCCAGCTGGGACTCAGATGTACAGTTTACCTGTCCAGATATATACCATTTGACACTCAGATTTACCTTCTGGGTATTCAAATTCCTGCCATCTGAGACTTACATGAATTATTTCAACATCCAGATGGATGCTTGCTGAGATTCAGCTGTACCATGTAAGCATTCATATGTGCCCCTTGAACAGCCAAATTTCTAGCATTTCAGATTCAAATGACGCATTTGAACATACAAATGCATCCCACTTCAACTTCAGAAGCTCCATTTGAATGTCAAATACCATCTGAAGATCCGCATGGGGTCATCTGAGAATCTAGTGGGCCATTTGCATGTTCAAATAGAGCATCTGAATGTTCAGATATAGGGCATTTGAGACTTGCATGCACTATCTGAGTATTCAGATGTCTGCCATCTTGGACTCAGATGTACATTTTGAGCATCCAGATATACAGCATCTGAGACTCACATGCACCATGTTAGCATTCAGATGTCTGTCATCTGAGGCTCAAATACACCATGTGAGCATTCCAAAGTCAGCCATCTCATCTTCAGATATCACATTTAAACATCCAGGTGTGCCATACCAGTGTTGGAATGTTTTCCATCTGAGGTCCATGCATATGATCTGAACATTGAGATGTCTGCCACCTTGGATCCAAATGTCTCATTTGAACAACCAGATGCCCCCTATCCAAGAGTCAAGAGTACTATCTGAGCATTGAGACATATACCATCTGAGGTTCAAATGTACCATTTGAGCATCCAGATGTTTGGCACCTGAGATGAATGTGTAGTGTCTGAGCATTCAGATGCATGTCATTTGAGACTCAAGTGAAGCGTTTGAATATTCAGCTGCATGCCGTCTGAGACTCAATGTACCATTTGAACATCCAGATGCTTTCCATTTGAGATGCAGATTTATCATTCAAATGTCCAGATTCATGCCATTGAACAATGAGATCCACCATTTGAATATTCAACTGTTTGTCATCTGAGCTTCAAGTGCCACAACTGAGCATTCAGATGTTTGCCAGCTGAGCTTTAAATGTCCCAATTGAGCAGCCATTTGTCTGCCATTTGAGACTCAGATGAAGCATTTCAATATCCAAAT